>WYDI02001126.1:0-16360 GCA_009867235.2 Psittacus erithacus
TGAAGGAAAATAAGATGTTCAACAGACAGAAAACCATATTATATAGAGTCAGCAGGAAAGCAATGTACTTAACACTCCGTAGTATTTGCTCAACACTGTGATGCAGATAACATCCATTTACCAGTATTTCTCCATGTTTAAGACTGAGAAATTAAACCAGATAAGCATAGTTTCATTGCAGTTGGTGATAAAACCAGAAGGTTCATTTCTCTGTGTTTCTACAGCCTTGCCTGCCCACCTTTACAGCAACATCTAATTAAAAGCAGATGCAGTCATGGAACAATGAAGTGCTCAACCTCATCAGTTTTCAGCTCCTTCATCCTTCAGTGTGAAGTGTTTTCCAGTGTTTTTTCTGTCAGTTCCATTTTTGAAAAACTGCTTTCACTGTTTCACGGTTTTTACAAGAAAATATTGTTGTGCCTCTGGTGCAGACAAGGAGAAATCTAATTTCTTTGTAGTGAAGTGCCTGCCTCCCCATTACCCTCCATAACAGGATAGCACAACAAATTACAAAGCTTTAATAAATAGCTGTCATACATCTAGGAGCAGGTTTCCAGGGTCCCAGAATATCTTTGTCTGCATATTTGCCTCTTCAGGCAGCAGTATTTTTGCCTTCCTAAAACTGAATGATAATGGTCTTGAAATCTTGGATCATTTACAAATGGATGACCTGCTTTTTTGTAGAAATGGCCAGGCTCACAGGCTGCAGTCTTCCTCCCTGTCAGCATGTAATCATTTCAAGCTTCTGCATTAGCCCCCAAAGGCAGACACAGATAAAATACTAAAATTACCTTTTGTCCCCATTTCCCGCCTGCACTTGAAGCAGTGTGTGTGCATAAGGTAGAGTGGGGCAGCTGCTGACGGTACTGCTGAAGAACTGATCAAAGGAATAACATACATCCGCATTCTCAGCTCCATGGCAGATCAGAGGCCATATCATTAACTGTGTGTCTCATCCACTTAGCCTAGTGTAAAAGGCTCTGTCTGCTTGAATCAGAGTCACTAGGGGTAGTTTGTGGGACCCTGAAGAAAAACAGATTCCATCAGCATGCTAGGTAGCAGTATTTTAAAAGACTTTGCTAAAAAATCAGGAGCAGGTTATTGTGATTATTCTTCCCCTTATTTAAAATTTTGCATCTCAGAAATGGATGAACAAAAAAGAAAACCCACTGAAAACCGGGTTGCCATTTCCTTGCAGTGCTTCAATACTAACTCATCACATTTGCCCACCTGAATCATTCAGTGTTGTACAAATAAGCTTCAGCCTGAAATACTGCAGGAAAGCCAGGGAAAAAGAAAAGGGCTCCTGTTTTGTGTGGAGTTTATGGTGGTGATTGTAATTCAACTGCCTTTTTTTCCAGTTTCCAACTGTTGCAAATATGCATGTGGCGCTGTACAGTAGCATGTTGTATAGTTAGCAGAATGACCTCTTTTCTTCACCTGGCATCCATAAAAAGATCCAAGCAGCTGTTTTAGCAACCCCTGTGGAGGAGTGCATATGGCACAGGAAACAACACAGGCCCGATGGACACAGCCCCACTGGTCCTGCCTGCAGAGCAGAGGCTAGGGTGAACAGTGCTGCCAGAGCATTCTGTGGTCCAGCTGCCTTGGTCTGCTTGTGAGATTGTGCTGGAAGGTGTCAGCTATGCAAAAAAAGGCTGTTCCTGGAGCAATTTGTGATCCTGTTGTGAAGTCACTTTTGCATATTATGTACAAAACTATTTTTCTGAGCTGTAATGTCTTTAAAATCTACTTTAATTTGGGATAAATACATAGTGGTTTAGAGTTATAGAAATCAAAGTCACAGAGTTATAGTAATCCAAATGAGCTAATCAGAATAGCCTGTAACTTTTCATAGCAGACTGTTTACCAGTTGGATTTCTTATTATTATTTATCCAGGAATCTCTGTTGGAAGCATAGGGTCTGAACTAAAAGGCTGTTTTGGAAATAAGAAATTGCGTTCAGACCAGTGGCAACCTTTTTAGAGGAATCATTTTTCATCTTTAGTTTAAAATTTCTTATTGAGGAAACTTTACTTATGATTCTACACTGGGCTTAAGTAAAACAATAAAGCAAAAATAAGCACTGGAAGTGGAAAATAGTTCTCTGGTTTATACCACTACATCTAAACAGGGGAAGATAACATTGTAATTGGACAGTAATTCTGTTCAGCTCCTGTCCCTATATATTCTGAGAGAACAGATAGTGGTGAGATTTAAAGAACTGTTGTTATTCCCTAATGTAAGGGGGGTGGTGATGGAGTCACTGTGCAGCCAGGATGGATAATTTAAAGATATGCTGCTGGCCTCGCTCCTTATTTGAATATAAAAGTGTAATCTCAAATGAGATTACATTTACCTAAGTGTTACTTTCTATAGAAGTGGATTTCCTTGTCAGCTTGAACAGATTTTTCCTGTTAAAAAGATGTACACTTGGGTTAGAATATTGGCATTGGCTTAAAATTCCAGCTTCATATTTCATAATAACCCGGGGGAAAAGATGATCGTAGGAGGTTCATTGTGCCTTCATAATCAAAATAATTGGATTTTCACAGGAACCAGAAACAGAGTGACTTCCTACACTACCAAAATTCTTATGCTCTTCAAAACACTACTTATTTGTTTGAATCCTCATCTTGGCTTATCTTTAAATGCAGAATCTAGTATAGCTGAGAATCTAAACATGTTGAGAAATAAACTTCTAAAAAATGTGTTTAGTTTTCAATATGCTTCAAACTGAAGCTTGCCAAAACCCAGGAGGGTTAAAGTGCTCCTATTTTAGGAATGGCTGATAATGTTTTGCCTCTAATCAATCTTTATTTCTACATTTAATTTTCAAATATTATATTTTCAAGGGACAACACTGAATATAAATGATACCCATCAATATGAAAAGGTGTTAAATTGATAGACTTGTTTCAAATTTTGCTTAGAGGGTTTTTTTGTTTTCCCTGGCAGTTCTTACTCACTTCCTACTAATAGGCTGAAGGGGTTTTTGCTGCCGCTGAGCTCCTAATTTCAAGATCCATCCCCCTCATGACATGAATGTGGCTCAGCTGAAGTGCTGCTCCCAACTCTGCTTTCCTGCTTACAGCGCTCAGGCCTGTCTTTAAAACTGCTGGTCTCTTTAGTATGACTTTCAGCATAGTACTCCAGCTGTTACTTTGCTCCTCAGTTTTATCCTTCTGAATACCTTTGCCTGTAGGATGGCTTCAGAATGCTTGTTTCTGCTTATTTACCTCTTTAGTTAGAATCCTGTAGATCTCCTCTAGCAATAATTCAGATAGATTCCCTTGAATTATGAGAAGGGGAAGTCTTCTCTTCAGAGGCTTCCATTTCTACTCAACTTACACACCTCTTCTACAGCTTCATTAATTTTCTAAATATGAAAGGGGAGGCTAAATGGGCCTCAGCATCATTACCCATGTAAGGACTTATCACTCTTTTACAACACAGGGGTTTTTTTCAATGGAGTTTAGCAATGTGCTAAGAAAAATATGCAAAGAAGCCATGTGATGAAATCACAGTGAATACTTTTATAAACTGAACCTCAGGCTCTTTTAGAGCTTTCTTGGAGCTGACTCTCTGCAGCTGACTTTCTGGCTCTCCATTTGAGAAGAATGGGGTTCTCTTTTAATACTTCTCAAACTAAAGTTTAGTTAGAAAGTTAAACATAGTTACATAGGGACTTGGAAGTCCCTGTATAGACTTGGCTGCTACATGCTTAGGCACAATTATGATTGAACTGATAGGCTGCATGAAAATTAAGCTTGATGCTTTTTTCTTTTTTGTACTTTTAAGAATATTTGCCTAAATGCCAAAGATTTGTACTTTAAAGCTTCAAATGTAAAATGCCACTGAGACAATTTTCATGCAAGGAGACTAACTGGTCATGATCTCCAACAGCAGTTACTACATAAGAATGCAAATTTTTATCAACACTTTTTGTACTCTACTGGTCATGAAAAATTTGCCACTTTTGGCATCAAAATGTGGCCTGGTTGCAATTTTAGTAGAGAGACTGTTGATTATATGGAGATGCAGGCTCTAAAAGTACCAGTCAAAGTAAATTAGCTCTGTTCTCTGTCCTGCATAATAGTGTCTTCTGCCCTGGGAAGTAGCCAGGCATCAGGAAAATCTTGTATGACTTTGTCACAGCTTTTCACAAGCTGCTACTATCACTAGAGGGTATTCTTGGGTACATACCCACTCTTCTGCCACATTAGCATTTCACAAGTTTGAGTTGTCCAGGAAAGATATTACTTTAAAACATAATGGAACTCTTCTAAATCTGAATGGAACTCTGCTCTGGAAAAGGGAATAATTTTGTTGTCAACATTGAATAGAATTTGAATGGAGCTGCTTAAAAAGCAAGATATTTATCATTGCAAAGTTAGCTATTTTGTGCTAGCCTATGGTTGAGTGCTCTTTTAGACTGAGTATTTTAGAAAGTTTGGGGGAAAAAAATCAGGAGAACATTTAACACAGAAATGAACACAAGAATGCTCTGCCTCTTACAGGACAGTTATCTCACAATTTAATTATCACTTGTAAAATAGTTGACTGGATGCCAGTGAGTAGAAATGTATGAAACATTCATGCATATTTATGTTAGGTAAGATGGAAACAGCATGCATCTGTGTTAAATCTATCAACTCTTTAGACAGATACAGCAAAGGGAAATTAACATGAGAATATGCCCACTGTTTAAGACTGACAATAAAATTATACAACGCTTTAATAAGAGATTACAGATTACCGAAACCAAGTGGATATATAGAAGGGGTCTGCACAGTGGAATACAGCTCTATACATTTGAATTCGTGTGACAGTAGCTTCTGTTTGCTTTGTGAAAATTGCCAGGGTATCTTACTGTAAATAGTTGGGACGTCAGAGTTACATACATTAACGGAGGGGGGAAAAAAGCTGGCAATTTACAGTGTATTGTGGTGACAGGTTTGAATGTACAGTGAATAAACCAGGGTAGAGATAGTTTTTATGGGGAACAAATTGACTTTAAGACAGATCTTTTCCTTACATAGTTGATCAGCCATATATTTTAAGATCCTGTTTCTAGACTCTCTAAGGAAGTAATAATGCAGTGATTTGCAAAACCTATGTGACCATTTGGTGCAGATAGGGGCACAAATTCATCAAAGGTGAAATTCTTCAGAAGACTGGACACTTTTCTTGATGGGAAAAAAAGAGTAAATCCTATGTCACAGGTTTTACTTTTTAAATTTTGATGATTTATAAAGATGGAGAAGACTCGTTGTTAGAATGGATAAAAGAGAAAACAGTGTCTTGAAGATATATTAAATGTAAAAAGTCAGTACATTTAGCAATACATTTTTTAAATCTACTTAATTCTAGAGTGAAGTATATAAAAGATTCTGCTTTTTATTTTATTTCTTGAATAATCAATACGTCTGATCCATGTTCATTCTATCTACATCAACATTTTTTCTATGCACAACATATAATCTGTCCCTCAATTTATCTTTAACTGAAGCAACCTTTAAGTTCATGGGGTTTGTCATTATTTTATTAATCTATATCACTTTCTTGACATTTGAGCAACTCAATTTCAGTTTCTTCTATTTCTGCATTCACTTCACGTGGGTGACCAAGTCTGTCTCTCATATTACACATACACAGATTATAGTTTTTAGTTTTATTAGAACCTTTTATTATCTAGGATTAGTGTCAGTTTCTGCTATTTGCTTTAAGAAGCTTTGGCGCAGTATCAGGAATCGCTGCAGAGAGCACTGGGAGCAGTAACCACTGAGACAAGGTATTTGAATTTATTCACTCTCCTGAGGTGCCCTTATGTGGTATCACTAGGGTGGAGGGGCACTCTTCTTGATTAACAAGACATTGAAATTCACTATAAAAAATGCTCAAGCCCAGCTTAAAGCTGCAGTCAGTAGCTCATCTGTCATTTCTGGGACTGTCACTGTGCCAGCAGCAATGTGGCCTCTTCCTCCTTGTCTATCACCTCCCTGACTCCACAAGGTCAGCATGACCCAGCGCTGGCACCCCAAATGACATTTACCCCAGGATTTGTACAGTGTGCCAGTCGGTTTGGCATGGAAGGTCAGTTTGTCTAACATATCCTGCATGAGATGAATGTCTCTTTCCAGCATTCATCCGTTTCTCTTCAGCAGTTCAGCACAGAGCCTTTAATGAGTCTGGATTATACAAAGAGGTGCGTAGTGCAATATGGCATTCACTGGGTACAATGATAATGACTAAATTTCACCTGTTTCAGGCAGGTAATTTCTATCCTATGCTTTCCAAAGCACCCCTGCATGCAGCACTATCTCAGTTCAACAATAATCAATGCACAGTGTAATATTTTCTTTACACTGAATAACAGGTGACACAAACATTCATTATGTGACATTGAATAGATGTATCATACATTGGAAATCTTCCAGTCTCAACATGCGTGTATCTACTGCATCTGTCATCTAGCACAAGTTCTTTCCCATTTTCATTTCCTAAGTGTCTTTCTGCATGCTGTCAAAGCTCCTCTTTCCTTTTCTCAAATCCTTTAGTTCCACTGTATGTATCACTCTTGCAATGTAATGATTCCAAACCCTGCTATGTAGTTCATTTGTTTGCAATATACCACATTTGTTTCTAATGCAAGTAACTTCATGTTCAAGTATGTGTCATTCTCTTACCTTGGAAATTCGTAGGTAAGATTATCTCTTTTCTTCCTCTGCATGTAAATTATGAGAGGTTACAAAATTCTTCACTGACTACAGTTTAAGCTGCTGCTACACTTCTTTTAGTGCACTTTTTAATTTGCGAGCTGTCTTTCACGTTAACCATTTACCCACCTTTTCCTCAGCCTGTCTTTTATTGCAAAACGTAATTTTTTTGGGGTTCTTTTTTGCACTCCCACTCAATCAAACTATCTTAGCACAGCAATCTGACCTCTTGAGTCGCTTTTGGATCAGCTGGCTTTTACTTGCAGTATTGTTCTTTTAGGTATAGTCAGTGAGTCTGTGCAGTACTTCTCATGTGGAAGGTTTTTATAACTATTTTTAAGTTTAGCAACCTTAGCCTTCCAGCCTTTCTGATGTTTTGGGATTCTTTGTCCTTCTAAGTTTTTGACAAAAAGTATTTTACAGCTTCCCACTATAATTACTCACATAATATTATGCTACAGCAGCTCAAGTGTGATTGCTTAAGTGTCTGAGTAGGGCATCTCATGAAAAATTCCTTCTACAAGCATAGCTTTGTACTTGACATTTCTATACGGAAGCCATTAAACAAGAGATTAATTCTTCTCCTTTGGGCTCAGTGCAATTCTTATCTGCGTGAGTGATCCTGTTGACTACAAAGGACTTTTCATATCAGTCATGATTGTAGGACTGGACATATTTTGGAGACAGTTTAAAGCCTGTTCAGCAGGCTTGCAGCGTGGAGCGGAATACATATCCTGTGCCAAGTGATCAGGTTCACACAGCTTATTGCTCATCGCACTTCAGTGAAAATCAAAAAGCCATCCTGTTTGTCCTCTTCATTGCTCTTCCTGCAAAACAACAAATGTCAAAACATGTTGTAGAATAAGAATGAATGAAGGACATTTCATGCAGTTTCTTTCTTTCTTTTTTTTTTTTTTTAAAATAAGTGCAAGAGCCATGAGTTTGCTGCTGTTCCAGCCATTGTTTGGGAGTTTTGCTAATTGTCATAAATGTTCTGAACTTTCACATCTAAATAACAAGGAGATTCTTTATTCTGTACTAGGACTGGAAAATCTACAGATTAGTTATAAGGTATCATTTGTAAACATCTGCCAATTATTTTGCAATTTGAAGTCTCTGTTTTTTCTTTATCTTCCATCTGATTCATCTGCAGGGATTGCCTTTCAGAGGCTATTCACTGTGCCAAGAGAAATGCTCAAGAAAGATATTGTGCCTAAGTAAATTAAAGAAATCCAGCATTTCCCCAGTGATTTCTGGGACTACATTTCTTCTGTCAGTAACAATTTAGTTATAAGCATTCTCCATGCAAGTTCATCTTTATAAAAGGACATTGTGTTTTGATTATTTAGAACCTGAAGTCACAAAGGGCATGTTGTAATTAGATTTACTTCAGTATGAATTGAAAATGTACTGTAGTAATCAGAATCCTCAGGGGAAGGTTTCTAATAAAATCTCCATTTAATTCATTCGTATGTGGAAAAAACAGTCAATATTTGAGATATGAAATGTCAATAAAAGTAAAAAAGTGTTAGCATTTGGTGTATGTTACAGTGCACGGCCTTGCCAATTAGAATATTGCAGCTTTGTTTCAGAAAGCTTCTATATGCTTTTAAAAATATAATCTCTAAAGGAAAGTAGAATATCTCTTAAAAACGGAACTCCCTAGTTATGAGAATGGGTAGTTTAATATAAAATACAATCCAAAAGATATATAAGTATATCTTTAAAACTATTGTATAGAAGTGAGAGGTAAATATACGCAATGTTTTTTGTTACCATGAATGAGGATGAAAGAATCATTTTTCTAACATTCATGCGTATGAGGATTCACTGGCATCCTAATGGTGGCAAAGGACACAATGCCTGCTATTTTATCTTTTCCACTGGCTTGGATAAAATATAGCAATATAAAAATTGTTATGACAGGAAAAATATGGCAGGATGTCATTCCATTAACTTGATGTCCTCTTTAATAAAATTCCAACTTGTGCATGGATTCCTGTGATACCAACCAGCCCTGAGTTTACTGCCAAATCCTGAATCAGTGGCAAAGGGGGAAGTTTTTATTTTCTAGTCAGTTCTTCAGGGATGGTACCATCTGCCTCCATAGCCCCAAACAAACTATCTATAGTAATTCAGAAGAAAAATGCCCCTAAATGGGGTAATTTTCCCTCAGGAGCTGCAGTGTGACAAAGCACACAGCATAGGATCCAGTTTCATGTTGCTTCTTTGATAAGGAAGCACTACCTGGAAGCCATGCCGGTCCCTGTTGCATTACATGGCTCTTGCTGACCCTCCGTCAACAGGAATGTGTTCCTTCTTGCCCCTTACTCTAAAACTCACATGACTAGAGTTGACCTGCATTTACTGAATTGCACATTTGAGTTGGACTTTCTTCATCCTGTTGTTTCCTTCCTGTTCAGTGTAGATCCGTTTGCATCCCCCTTCCACCACAGCTTCAAGGAATCAGTGAGCAGCATTTAAATCTTTAGAGCTGGCAATGTATTTACTGCATTAAAAACATGGTCTTGGTAGTGAAAAGAAAAATCAAACACTTAGTTTCCATTACAAAATTTCTGCTTGTAAATTTAAATGCACTTTTCTTTAATATTCTCTAAAACTAACTTTAAATATCAAATTAATTTTCTATATTATCTGTGGAAAATCCTGAGTTAATTTAAGTAAATTCCACATGTTTATTCATGGAATAAACGGGAACATGGGAAACATAGAAAATGCTTTATATCTATCTACATGTCTAGCACATTGACTTTTTCTCATCTAGAGTCCATTTTGGGGTGAAGACATAGAAGTCGTGTGTTTACAGTATCCTTTGTCTATGCCTTCCATAATTTTGCAGTTCACACAAACACACACAGAAGCACACACACACGGTCCAAACATCTTCATTATTGTTTGTATTGTTTTATTCATCCTTCAGGTCTCCTGTGATGGCTGGAGGCCTATTCGCCGTCAACCGGAAGTGGTTTTGGGAGCTGGGAGGTTATGATCCAGGATTAGAAATATGGGGAGGAGAGCAGTATGAAATTTCCTTTAAGGTAAGTCATCAAGTCGCCTTATGAAATACTTCCTTACTTTTTGAGTGCAGGACTGGTGATCAAGATGCTTTCATTCCTACTGGCTTTTGTCTTTTAACTAAAATTAATTTAGTAGAATATAACTATTCTTTAGGAATTCCCAGTAATTTCACAGAGAATTATGCTATAAGGATATGCTCCAGAAGCCATACAAAAATCACTTTGAGTGCAGCTCCCACTGAAAGTGTGGTAGCTTACCACCATCAAAGAATGAAGTTCTACCTTGTTTCTTTCTTCGTCTTTTCCTCATTAAGTTGTTGGCTCAAAAAGTCAACAGAGAGCTAATCCAGAAAAAAAGAAAACTGCATAATTTTCTGCTGAGAAGTTTAATCAGCTCTGGAGGTGTGATCTCCTGGAGTCAGCTCAGGGAAATGGGTGGAAATGGAAAGATAAAATTGTGGACAAAAGTACCCCTTCAGTAGCAGTGAATCACTAGATCTGCTCAGCTGCTGTGAGCTGTTTTCTACAGATCAGCTTTTCAAATCAGATGATTTTTCAATTGCATTTGAAGTATTGTAATGACAAAATATGTAGGGAATTTTCAAATGCTGAGGTCATGTACAACCAGCCATGTTATATCCTCATATCCTCTATGTGGACATGTGCATTCAAATCAGTTACTTGGCTTTTACTTGTTGAGTTGAAAGTCCTGTTACTTTCCACATGTAAAATAAGTATTTGCATTAGCTTGATGAGAAGTAACATGTCTAATTTAGAAAACTGAGTTTATTGTGTTGCAGTATACCTGTAACTTGATAGAATTTCATGATGTAGATGAATTGAGTTAAGCATATTTGGATAAAGCTTGGTACTGAAATCAGAATTCACATTTAGCTTCAGGATCTTTCCAACCTACTTCCAAACCCAGACAGTGTAAAGCTTAGTAAATAAATGTAGTATGTCAGCCATGACTAATATCATACATCTTGCTGAATCTGGGTTTCAACAGCAATTAAAACGACAGAGCTGAGGCCATTCTGTTGGCCGAAACATACAGCGTGACCTGGACTGCCAGGCTGTCTTTACGGGGGTTATCAAGAACAGCAAAATAACTTGTATTAACTGTGCTACTCTCATGTTTCTCCAAGTAATTTTTATATGCCAGCAAAGTAAAACAGGAAGGCAGAGGAAACCCAATAGCTAGAAAGTGTATTTAGAATATATTGATTTACCTTCTGTCCATTCGCATTGTTTCACAGGCAAATCTAAGTAGTCATGAGTAGCTGTCTTTGACAGCTGTCTTTGACAGTCATGAGTAGCAGCCTTTGACAGGTCACCCATGATTTTATTATCCTATTGCAAATATTCTTTTTTTTTTTTTTATCATCACAGACTATACTTGTAATGCTCTCCTGTCTTTTTATAGAAACCATGGTAACAGCACTGGAAATTGAGATACTAGGTTGTCCCAGTGTGTTTAGTTCAAGCGATAGGTTTTTTTGGAGGCAGCTGTGTCACACTGGGTCTCATTTCAGTCATACCTCCTGATTCATTTCATTAGTATATACTGACCTTAGGGTCCCTGTCCTATCTTATTAGTGTTAGAAGAAGAAAAAAAATACCCTTAAGAAGTTGTTGCCAAGTAGAAATAACTTTCTATTGGAAGAATTTAACAGATGTGAGTTTTAAAAAGACTCCTGTTTGATTTGGAATGACAAAAAAAGGAGAGAAAACTCATGGAGGCAAAAGGGAGAAACAGAAAGGATTGGGTTTTATGGTATCAAATTACCAATATCAGCTTGGGAAGGGCTTCTGCTTCAACAGTTTCTACTGTAGCTATAGATTCAATCATCTTAAAACTTACTTAAATGAAGACAAGTTAAGCTAGCCAGCTCAATTTAATTCACAAAACTTGGAAGGGTGGTGGACTTGCCATCTCTCTGTTACTCACAAAGTCAGTGAAAAAGCCAGAGGACCAGCGTGGTTCAGTTTCCTCAGATGCTTGGATTGGTCTGAACCTGTGTCTTACCTTTTTGGTATGTCTTACCTCTTACATCTGTGGCCTCTGGAAGAGTGCTAGAACAGGTGTCCTGTGTTGATTCCATGTCTCACATTAATGTAATTTTGCTTGACTAATAATTACTTAGAGTACCCTGACTCAAGAATTTCTCTAACTACCAGATTAGCTATTCTCACGCATTTCCTCTTAGATTAAGCAATTCTTAAGTATTTTGTAAAAATATGATGGGTTTTTGTTAAGAAGTTGCAAAAAGAAGCCTATTTGAAATATCCCATAATTGTGGGAAGTTTGTATTTAGAGGACTGTTTCAGGATGATCTTTAATCTCAGAGACAGACAGGGTGTTCCTTTTATGTTTTTCCTCTATCTTGTTATTAACTTGGAGATCCATTTGTATGAAACGTGCAATATAAAGGTAAAGAAGTAAACAATTTCTCTGCTATGAACATGCTGATGACATGACCTTCTCAGTGTCAGACTAAGGGTTCTCATAGTTAATTCAAATGCAGTGATGTAGTTATGGAAGGATGCTCCATGAGCTGTTATGTGCTCCCTGACATGAAGTAGCGTCTGGTTCATCTTGAGCTGATTGTCCTGTTCTGTGGGCTGGAGTGCAGAGTGCTTGCAGATCATTTTTTGGTCCTCAGTGTTGCATTTTAAACTCTATGGATTGACAGACTACTGTAACCCTTATGCTTAACATTTTAACAGTAGGTCCAGGTACTGTAGAATCCAGGTAAGCTGGCATGACTTTAATTAGCACCACTGTTTTGATGCAAAGTAAAGCTTACAGGCATGTTCAGGAAGATTTTTCACAAATGTTTGTGTCACATATCATTTTCATATGTCCAAATTCACTGGTGGCAAATGCAGAATAACATTTAAGAAACAGTGTATGTTTGATATTCTCTGGCCTAATTTTGTTTGGAGAAGAATTTATTAGATGTTGGAATGAAAATTTACTCCACAGAAACATTCACACATTATACAGGGAAAAGATCACTTAAAAATAAAGAACCTATTAAGGTAAAGCATCATCTCAACCAAAAGCCTCTATATTATTGTACCAAAGACTTCCATAGTCATCCCTACAGCTCAAGTTACAAAAGTGTTTGCTATAAAGCAGGTGGGAAGCCATGAGTGCAAAGTGTGGGCTTAGAGAATCAGAGATATTGGATCTTTCAGAAAAGTATATCTGTGCTAGACTCAATAAAATAGTTTGTCTAAAGTCCTTTGACTTAAGGGATTATTAGCTTCTTCATCATGAACTTAATATCAACTACTCTGCTCTGCTCACTGTAATATTCTACTGCACTTTGCGAACCCCAGACACACAAGAAATTGAAGGCTGGTGCTAGATCTAGGGCTGCCATGCAAGCTCAAAGGGATCACTAAGAATAGCAGAGCTGTATTGCTTTATGAGTTCAAGACGCTAAGAGAGAGTTCAAGGGCTGATTAAAAATTAGATTAGCAGGGCAAGTGTTTCCTGGGGAGTCAGGCAGCAGTTCCTGACAAGAAGAGGTCGAACCAGATTTAGGAAAGGTATTCAGGCTGGGAAGCTTGCAGGAAAAGTGTCAGTTTTGGTGTTTTTCTCTTGCTGTTCCACTAGACTTGACTCGGGGTGACAGACACTAGGCTTCAGTGCAGAGCACAGTCCTAACCAAAAGTTAGGGGAGGAGGGTTGCACTATCTCATTGTACAGGGACAGAAGGTGGGTGGTGTGAGCAAAAATAAATGTGCGTGTGTTTGAGGGGGAAGGGTGTTTGATGGAAACAAAAAGATACCAGGGAGAGTGAGTCTGCAGTGAACCTAAATTTACCGCAGCATAATACAGTAAGTTTCTTCAAAATACAGTACGCTTTATAATGTTTCTGCGACATCTGAAATTGTGTCATAGTAGGAAAGGAAACTTCCTCAACTTCAGGCATGACTATTCTAGGTGCTACATTGTCAGGAACACAGAATGACTGGTTAAAGAAAAGAAAACAAAAACTGCTGCTTAAAAATTTGTTTGACCTTTATTTCCCCAGCTACAAAACCCAACACATTTCTCTTTTGTTCTTTTCTTGCTTGCTATCATTACAGCAAGTGTAACACTGGGTGCCACGCTGATTAACTAACTGCTTTTTCCAAATCAGAGTACACATGTGCACATTCAGTAGATGGTGAAGCAGACACAACCCATGTCTCAAAGTACGACCTCTTCATTAAATACTTCCTTAGATTAATTTTTACATCAGAAATAATGTGCAGCATTTTAATCTTTTGGCAGTGTAACCTCAGAATCAATTTTTTTAATTAAAAAGATGTATGATATCTTGCTGATGATACTGTTCAGCATGTGCTAGACTTGTGAAAGCTGACAAAGCACTGGAACTGTCTTGATTAATAGTGTCTTTTCTCAATAACCAGGGAAGCCACTATTTAGGAAATCCTAAATTTAAATCTGTTAGGCAAAATTTATGTAGCAATCTCCAAAATATAGAGTAGTGAAAGATACTGATTTTCTGTGCTTGCTGAAGATCCTTGTTATGGGTTGACCCTGGCTGAACACCAATTGCCCACCAGAGCTGCTCTGTTACTTCCCAGCTCAGCAGGACAGGGAAAAGAAAATATAACAAAAGGCTCATGGGGCACTCACCAATTACCATCAGAGGCAAACCAGACTCAACTTGGGGAAAAATTAATTTGTTACAAATCCAATCAGAGTAGGATAATAAGAAAATAAAACCAAATCTTAAAACACCTTTGCCCCACCCCTTCATTCTTCCCAGGCTTCACTCTCCATTTTCTTTACCTCCTCACTGCCAACGGAGCAGGGAGATAGTGAATTGGGGTAGTTCATCACATGTTGTTTCTGCTGCTCCTTCTTTCTCTTGAGGACAACTACTCACTCTTCCTCTTCCAGTGTGGGGTCTCTCCCACAGCAGACAGTCCTCTGTTAACTTCTTCGACGTGAGTTCTTCCCATGGGCTGCAGTTCTTAATGAACTGCTCCAGTGTGAGTCCCTTCCATGGGTTCAGTCCTTCAGGAATAGTGTGGGTCCCCTATGGGATCGCAAGTCCTGCCAGCAAACCTGCTTCAACACAGTCTTTCCACGGGGCCACAACCCCCTTCAGGCTGACCTTCTTCACTGACCTTAGTGTCTACAGGGCTGTTTCTCTCACATATTCTCACTCCTCTCTGACACTGCATGTGCACAGGGTTTTTCTTAGCCCTTCTTAAATCTGTTATCACAGAGCTACCACTGTTACCGATGGGCTTGGCCTTGGCCAGCAGATGTCTTGGAGACATCTATCATTGGCTTTATTGGACATGGGAGAAGTTTCTAGCAGCTTCTCACAGCAGCCACCCCTGTAGTCCCCTTGTTGCTAAAACCTTGCCATGAAAACTCAGTGTAATCCTTTACATTGGATGTTCCTTAGGCATCATAAGTCACACCTTAGCAAAAACGCTGACAGTGATACCCTTGCTTTTTTGAAGCTAGTCACCTGTACCTAGAGTTGTTTTATCCTTATCCATGCTGGCACACCTTCCAGATTCTCTTCACCTTTGTTTTCCAACAGATACCTCTAAGTTTATTAATCCCTTTCCTTATCATCTTCTTCATCATTATTAATTCCCTCCACTGCTAGAAATCTTAACAGGAGATCAGAAATGGGGACACTGCCACTTGTTAACACAGTTGTAATCTATATGAAGAACTGATAAATATGGAATATTGCCATTTTTTCTCAGCATTTTAAAGAACCCAGTGAGTATTGTTCAAATACCCACAGTCATCAGTTCCCAGGTTACAAGGTACAGTTTTAATATCCTTGACGGAAATCCACTGCACCACAAATGGTTTTCCTGTTTGTGAACCCACTGACTCCAGATTTGCAGTCAGTGATCCTATTTTTCAATTTTTTCTTGCATTTAGCCAAACATCCTCACTACATGGAAAAATTCTCAGGGTAGATTCATTCTCCTGTTTTACAGCTGCTAAATCTGTTCTTTTGGCTTATATTTCAGGAATAGTGACTGAAAAATCCCATGAAGTTTTTATAGTCGAATTTTCTACAACATTTTCAGCCCCGTTATGGTAATACATCTCTCTGTAGTCCATCCCCCTTGCCCAATGCAGACAGCACCAAGCTGACAGCTTTGCATGACATACTTTATATTCTTTTTTCCAGCAGTTTACTGTTTGTTTTATCCATCCATTTCGGTGTCTCTCACTGTTGTCTGTCTTGTTACTGAGTCTCAGAAGCAGTATATTTCTCAGTTAGTTTGAAGCCTGATCTAAAATCTATTCAGTCTCCCCTTAATCTTTTACATAATTTGCTGTATGTTTATGTTCCTGTTCCACAGCAACACATCTAGACTAGACTAGAAATCATGAGTCTCTTACTACAGCAATTATGATTACAGTGTAGCATATGGATTGGAGTCTCATTCTAGCATACATAGTATTTACATTTTCCAGATAGCCCCCAAGCTGAATCACTCATAAACTAGAGAGGTGGGGAAGAAAGAAAAAAGAAGGAGAGGAATATGCAGCTTCGGGCAAATGATGGGGGAGACTGATTTGTGAACCTTACA
>WYDI02001127.1:0-20790 GCA_009867235.2 Psittacus erithacus
CTGAAAGTTAGAAACACAGTGCTGCACCAGCCACTAAGAAGGAGAAAAATGACTGCTACTGCTGAACCCAGGACAACCGACCTGTCACAACTTTTCAAATATGACAGATAATGTCTTGGCATGTTCACCTGCAGTTCCCTCAAGACCTGCAGATGCATCTTATCTGGTCCAATGGACTTATGCACCTTCAGGCTCCTGAGATTATCTTAAAACTGAAAAGCCTGTATCCTTCCATTCCAACACCTCAGTCATAGGGGTCATCCTGCCATGTCTTTATGATGCCAATAAATTCTGCAGGCCTGGGCATTTCTCTAACTCCTCTTATTCCCCATGCTTTGTGTATTTGCATAGAGACATTTCAATTGGGCCCCTGGTGAAGCCAGCTTACTGGCTGGAGTGTCAGGAATTCCTTTGTGCTGTTCTTCAGGTGCTCTTCCTGCTGGTCTGTGATCCCCCTCTACACTCTGGGCATCTTCTCTTGGCTCCATCATCAAACTGGTAGGAGTGGGATGGGTTGAGGTTCCCTTCTCTCCTGGCATCTTTAGTTTTAAGCCCTCTCCACCAGCTTGGCAAGCCTATGACTGAAGATGCTCTTCCCCTTCTCTGACAGATGGACCCCATCAGCCCCCAGTGGACCAGATTTCTCAGAGTCCCATGGTTGAAGTTGCTGAACACCTGGCCATGGTACCAGGCTTGTAATCATTCATTGACTCACCAGATTTGACTGGCTCTTTCAAACTCCTTCACTTTGACTGGGAGGAGTGATGAGAAAACTACCTGAGCCACAAAGTCCTTTACCACCATTACCAGAGCTCTGTAATCCTTCTTGATACTCCTCAAACTGCTCGTGACTGTATCACTGGTGCTCACATGAAACACCAGCAGTGGATAATAGTCAGTGGAGTGTGTGACACTTGCTAGTTCCTGGATGGCATCCCTGATACAAACTTCCTGTAAGCAGCACACCTCTCCAGAGAGCACATCAAGCTGGCAGTGATGTTCTACCAGATAAAAAAAATCTTTTAAAATGTTTTACCAGGTAATGAAACACACTGAGATTGGAGAAAGAAAAAGCAACAAAGCAGGATTTTTTGAGGGGGGAGGCGGAGGAGAGAAGGAAGAGACTAGGGAGGAGGAAATCTGAGAAAACACAGCAAGTATTCAAACTGCCAAAACCTGTCTGTAATGGAAATATTCTCAGATACCAAGGTATTACCATAGAGAACTGGAAATTGTTTTCATTACCACAGGGAGCTGGAAATTGTCTTTGGGGAATATATTAATTTTTGAAATGCAGAACAATATAAAGGAAAAATACAAAGCATGGTTGAAAAAAATTTAGCAGTTAGCAAAAGAAAAGCAAAGCATTATTTTAAAAAAAATTAAAAATAGGAAAATCAAAATATAGTCAGCATATTTTAAAAAGGGAATCAAAATAGTACCTGGTAAGGGAAATATACTTTCAATGTTTTACTGATTTATAAAGAGTTTGGAAAACTAAGCAAAAAACAAAAAGAAACCCCACCATTTCACCCCCTGCCCCCCAAAAAACCAACCAAACAAACAAAAAAAGCCACCCCAAAAAACCCAAACGCAAACAAAAAAACCCAAGAACCCCCCCCCTAAAAAAAAAACAAACACCAGAACCAAAACCTGCATTTTGATGGTTCTAGGATTAAGAAAATATGATATGAAAAAAATGTCTTAAGGACTGAGAAGTTTTACTCACAACCTGCTGCACAACAGAAGCTTAAAAACAAACCTGTGTTGATATGTTGGCCACTACAACAATAATGTAGATGAAATATAAGAAAAACATGAAAAGTCAAAAAAATAAAAGTCAACAGAAATATTATGTACTGGTATTTCTCATCTAGAATACTGTATGCAACTCCTGGGAGAAAGACAGGAATTTTTCCTTTTCTTATTCAGAAAGTTTAGGAATAAAAAAAAAAAGAAAAAGAAAAACAAAAACAAAATAAAACCAAACCAAAACAAACAAAAAATCCCTCAAAGAAACCCCAAAACAAACAAACAAACAAACCAACAAAAAAATCCCAACCAAAACAAAGAAAGAAGAAAAAGCTTCTTAATTTAAAATAATGGATGCTCATGATAATGTCTTTCATAGGGAAAATTGGGGCAACACCAAGGTTATTTCAAGGCAACTTTGGAAAAAAATGGTGGTGAAAAGAAATGTTGTAATATAACTACTTAGTGCAACAAGTCTACATTAATATATGTAGGATACATTCTACTATCCAGTTCTTGCCCCTAACATTTTGGCTAAACAACTTCATTTTTATTGTCAAAGCTCACAGCCTCCCAACGGTTGCTCGTTATCAGCCTATTGCTGGAGTGATGTCTGTTTTTAGGAATCAGAAGCAGCAGATGCTGGCTCTGTTCAGCTCTGTCTCTGCCTACCTTATAGCTTTCACAGAGTTGCTGGTTAGAGATGACACAAATGCGCAACAAGCCTTTTGTCTCCTTTCAATACCAGGTGACAGATATCTTATTATCTAGAATTTTGGGTTTTATAGAGTTGGGAGGGTGAATATCAGAAGACTGAACAAAAAAATGACACTGGCTCATATTACAGATTCCGTAGCTAATTGCTAAATGCATTGCTCATTTTTGGAAACAATATTATTGAATTACTGATTTTTTTAATGAGCTTATGGAATAAAGGACAGCCAAAAAAATTTCCAGCCTTAATTCAAGAGGTCAAATCTCTGGTCACAATATAAGTAGGTATCTGACAACAGTACTAAGAATTTTTTTTTTAAAGGGAGTACTGGGTTTTGTGTTCAGATTCAAATTTGAACTTTATTACGGAGAAAATTGAATCCAGTTATCCAATTTGTCCTGACCTCCTACTGGGAATTATCTCGGTACTTGGAAAAATATCCAGATAAATCATATTATCTCTTAGTCGTGCAAATATTGTACCAGTGACATCTACAAGAATCCTCCAAATAGGTTTTTTTCCAATATCTTTAAGAAAAAGTTAACAAATATTTTTCCAACAAGTACTTGACTTTTTCCTCAAAATAATCTAAAAAAAGTTGGTGTGGTTTTTTTTTTTAGTTTTTATTTACCTTTAAAAATTTATTTTCTAGTAGGAAGTATACCCATTTCTTTCTAAATGCCTGTAAGTAGGTACAGTTTTTCACATCCATCTCTAGCGGCCCTGATTATTTTTCTTAGTTCTGTTCTATGCCTACTAATAGAAGAAAAATTAAAGCAAATAAAATGATACAGTTACTTAACTTCATGGTTAAGTCAAATATGTAATGTTTTTGTTACATATGGAGAGGATTTTTTCTTCCTGAAAAATATAGCCTAGTATACTTTTCTTTACCACTTTTGACATGATCCAAGCAGCTTCCCTATCCACACATTTGAAAACAATCTGTGATTTTTCAATACCACATTGACTCATACGCAATTAACACCACTAGGTCTGCCGGCAGCTCTCACTGCCTGAAGTGTGACTTGAAACATGACAAAGAAAAAAATAGAAAAAAAAAAATATTGTTTAGTGGTCTGGGGTTAAAAATACTGATTTTTTTATTTTTTTTTTTTTTTTTAATTTTTTTTTCCATATCTTCATGGGCAGGCTTGTCTACTTCACAAAGTCAAAACAAAGACCCTCTCTTTTTGCCCAGAGTCAAATCCAAAAGAATGCTTTTAAGGGCTATACTGGGCAAGATTTTCCAAGGTCAAAGATGAGAAAGATTCACAAAATCCATTTGGGATCAAAAATTATTGTTAATTCCTAGCTAGGAATATGCTTACATTACAGCATCCATCTGTATAGAAATGATTGAGCTAACTATAATAAAACAGAGGAAGCTTTATCTGTTGGCTTAGTCACTGTGTCTTCAAATGAAAATTAAAAATGTAAGTGTTCTTTAACTTGACATAATGAAGATTGTGAAAGTTCATCTTTCAGATATGATTGCTAAATAGCAAGTATAGTTTAAATGGATTTTCCAGTCTGTGATGAAATTTCTTAGCTTTGGGAAAAACACTTTCTTAGCTCTTCCTGGGGCCCAGTGAAAGGAAAATAAGTTTAAAAATTTGGAATGCCTTTGATATCTGAAAATAAACATGTGATGTTTTGGATTCAGCTTTAAAATAAATTTTGATTGTCTTGAAAGCAAAGGTTAGACTCCTCCCTATTGTAAATACTGATTAAGGATCCTGCTGACTATGCCAATTTGCTCCGAATAAGTGTTTTAGAGAACTTAAATAACCACTAGCAAAGGTATTAACTAAAGTGGGTTTAATATGAGGTTGTGAAAGTATGACTTAAAAAAGTTCGATGGCAAGGTTTACTTTATTACTTACTACATGGAAGAAACTTACAAAGGAAATTCGAGTTAGAGTCAAGCTAGAAAGATTTAACCCTGTTGCTAAATCATGAGGTTCAGGATCAATCCCTTTGCTTTCTAAACTCCTGGTGAAACCTAGATGCAGGCAGGTCCAATATTAGTCTCATACTTGGACAATGATGTATGCCTAATGTAATTAGCTACACAAAGTTTCTAATAATTAATACTGAGTAAATATTTCATTAGTATTAATCCAGCATGCTATCAGTTATTGAGCATCTGTTGTGAATAAGGTATCTCTCTGCCTTGGCTGTGGAAGGATCTCTTACTTTTGGGTAAGGAATCTCAAACTTTGGGAGGAGTCCTTGCTCAAGGGGAAAGTCATCCTGCATGCCATTCACTTGCAATTTAGGGAGAACTCAAATTGGACTGATCCAAAGATCTGCTGTTGGTAAAACATCTCTCTGCCTTAAGGAGCAAGCCTGAGGTTTTGCTTCCCAGCTCAAGGGTGCCGCAATTGAGAGACGGGACTCAGCTTCATGCAAGCAAAGTGTCTAATGGTTACACATACCGGCTTATATACCTTTAAGACATGGATGTGGATTAGCTTGATTGGTGTTTAACAAGTTTACAATTACACATTCTACATTGATTGGTCATTCACCTAAGTAACTATTTTACCCAAACAAAGAAATCACCATTAACACACAGTCTCGGTGATTTACACCCCAATCGCGCAGCTGCTGATAAGCTTTCTGTGTGTGGCACCATCCTCTGCATTCTTCCCCAATCAGCAAGTCTTTATGGCACCATCCTTAGCCATCCTCTGCATTCTTCCTTAATCAACAAGTCTGTCTGACTCTGTTCTCGGCATTATTCATTTCTTTATCAACAAGTCCCAAGGCCTGCGGTTACCGCTTCACAAAGGTTTTCTGCCGACAAGTTTCAACACGTCCTGCTCCAGCAGCTCCATCTGCTCCTCCGGGACCATTCCTGCACAAGGGGAGATCAGCAACATGCAGTCGCACTGCCTAGCAGGGAGAGCTCAAAGAAGACTCACTTAGGCTCTCATATTTGTGGAATATGGTGGTTGGCTCATAGTCAGATTACATGGAATGGGAAAGGTATGCATGAGACTTCTTGTACCTACACCTTCATTCCTTGATAAAGAAGACCTGGAAAAGCCACCTACTATTCATGTGTTAATTGCATAGCCTGTGTTCTAAGATCATATGCACCGATGCTCACTGTCACTCTGCTCCTTTGTGGGTTTCCTAGAGGAATTCTTGGACTAGCTGCAGCTCAAGCCTTTGGCTCCTTTGGGGGCTGCACCAAACTGCTGCTATTTTGGTTAAAGGGTTGAGTTCATCCATCACACTCTAATCTTACATTTTGTAAATAATCCCACCCTGTGTACCAGACTTTCAAGGCAAACTTTAAAAAATGTGTTTACCAACTACTGCAAATATTTTTCTTTTTTCTCAGCAGATGTGAATCATTGTCCTGGATTCAGCATTAGCAGTCATTTTTCTCCTTAGTAGCTGGTGCAGCACTGTGTTTTTCACTTTCGGCTTGGGAACAGCGCTGGTAACACTGATGTTTTTAGCTACTACTTAGAAAGTTTAGACTGACCAAGGGCTTTCTGAGCCTCATGCTCTGCCAGGGAGGAGGGGAAGCCAGGAGGAAGCAGAGACAGGACACCTGACCCAAACTGACCAAAGAGGTATTCCATACCACATCACATCATGTCCAGGATGTAACTGGGTGCAGTTACCCGGAAGGGTTAGATCACTGCAGGGTTCGGGCTGGGTGTTGATGTGGTGAGCCATTGTATTCTCTCCCCTTGTTATTACCCTTGTGTTGTGGTTTAAGCCCTGCCACGCAGTCTGCTCACTCGCTTCCCCCACTTTCTCCCTCAGCTTCTGGAGAATGGGGAGGAGAATAGAAAGAATGTAACTCCCATCGGTTGAGATAAGAACAGTCCAGTAACTAAGGTATAACACAAACCACTGCTTCTACCATCAATAATAATAATGATACGGGAAATAACAAGAGAAGAGAATATAATGGCTCACCACCAACTGATACCCAGCCCCACCCCTGCAGTCACCTAGCCCTTCCGGGTACCTGCCCCCAGTTTACATCCTGGACATGACATGCTGTGGTATGGAATACCTCTTTGGCTAGTTTGGATCTGTCTCTGCTTCCTCCCAGCTTCCCCTCCTCCCAGGGTAGAGCATGAGGCTCAGAAAGTCCTTGGGCAGTCTAAACTTTCTAAGCAGTAGCTAGAAACATCGGTGTTATCAGCACTGTTTCCAGACCGAAAGTCAAAACCACAGCACTGCACCAGCTACCAGGGAGAAAAAAAATGACTGCTACTGCTGAATCCAGGATACCTTGTCATTGTTATTACTGATGGTAGCAGTAGTGATTTGTGTTATACCTTAGTTACTAGACTGTTCTTATCTCAACCTGTGGGAGCTGTATTCTTTCAGTTCTCCTCCCCATCCCTCTGAGAGCTGAGGGAAGAAGGGGGGAAGTGAGTGAGAGACTGTGCGGCTGGGCTTAAACCACGACAATCATCAAACCATCTTCAGACACAAATGTGACATAAAAGCAAGCATAAAAAATGCCACACAGCCTTCCCTGCTGCATGGTTAAGGGTGGTCCTGCCAGCCCTGCCCTGTCCTGTCTTCCTGTCCCAGAGGAGCAGCCATCTCTCCCAGAACAACACCCTAGCTCCACCTTTGTTGGTGGCTAAAATTAAGTCTAGGGACACCTCTTCATTCAGGTGGCTGATGTGGAAACCTGATGCATGGAGCAAGTCTGGATCTGATTCAAATGAAAATAAAAGTTTCATAGAATTATAGAATGGTTTGGGTTGGAAGGGACCTTAAAGTCCAGCTAGTTGCAACCCACCCCCCTGCCACAGGCAGAAACACCTGCCATTGGACCAGGTTGCTCAAAGCCCCATCAAACCTGGCGATGGATGGGGCAGCCACAGTGTCTCTGGTCAGCCTGTGCCAGCACCTCACCATACTCATCTTAAAGAATTTCTTCCTAATATGTCTTCTAAATCTCCTCTCTGCCAGCTTAAAATCATTCCTCTTTGTCCTGTCCCTACACTCCCTTGTAAAACATTCCTCTTCAGATTTCCTGTAGACCACCTTTTAGGTACTAGAAGACTGTTATAATGTCTCCAGAGCTTTCTCTTGTCCAGGCTGAACAACCACAGCTCCCTCAACCTGTCTTCATAGGAAAGAAACTCCAGCCCTTGAAGCATCTTCATGGCCTCCTCTGGACTCACTCCAGTAGGTCCATGACCCTCCTGAGTTTGGGGTGATAGAGCTGGATGCAGAACTGCAGGTAGAGTCTCACGAGAGCAGAGTAGAGGGACAGGATCACCTCCTTTGATCTGCTGCTCACGCTTCTCCTGGTGCAGCCAAGAGCACAGGTGATTTCTGGGCTGCAAGCTCGCACTGTCAAGTCATACTGAGCTTCTTGTCAACCAACACCCCATGTCCTTCTGCTCAGGGCTGTTTTCAATCCAGTCACCATGTGTTCCCCCTGTCCCCCCTCCCCCAGCCTATATTTGTGTTTGGAATTACCCTGACCCAGGTGCAGGACCTTGTTCTTGGCCTTGTTGAACTTCATCAGGTTCTAACAGGCCCACCTCTCGAGCCTGTCAAGGATCCTCTGGATTGATTTCATCCCTCCCCTCCAGAATGTCCACCGGTTCAGATGCATCTGTGAGCAGCACTGCTATGGTTCTGTTTTATTTCTTTTTGCCTTTAGATAAAACAATCTCAACGAATAAAGGATTTTTTTTTTTTTTAGTAGCAATTGAGATGATTTGATTGTAGAATTCATGAATCTACCAGACCAAATTGTTTAGTCAGTCATATCAATCTCTGCAAGAATTGAGACAAGAGAAGCAAAATTAATCAAGCTTCAACCTTCTTTGTATATTTTTCTCTCTGGCTTCCAAAGGTCTTTTGCCGTAGCACAAGAATATTAACTATATAAGCTATAAATCAAATAATTAAAGGAGGTAATACCATTGGGGGAAGGTGAGTGGGTGGATCAAAGCATAGTTTTATATCTGAAGAAAGACTGGACACAGGTAGGAACGCGTTTTTGTCCCAGGTTGGAGTTGCCAAGTGATGCACATCAATTAAATCAGCAGTTACACACAACTCTTTGTGGACACTGTTACCCTCTTTAAGAATTCATCACTATGTCTCAAAATGAGTACACCCCTTACATTATCTCTTACATGTTTTTGTGATTGGATTTTATTTCAATTTGCTGCTTAATATGAACCTCTTAATCACATAGTTCATTCTCTTCTTTGTTTTCACTTTATCTTCAGTTCAAGTCCTCTAATTTTCAGTGCTTTCTGTTCAAAGGAGCTTACTGGTAACTATCTTCTCTTTGTAGATCCTTTGTTCATCACCACAAATTATACTTAGCCTAATAATTTTTTAAAGTACCTAGAACAATCTGGATACTCTTCAAGATTCAACTTGAATAAAAGCTATTTCTGATTTCCTTTTGTCACTATCCTTTTATGCTATCTTTCCTTCTAAGTCGTGTATGAAAAAGGAGCTTTCTCTGCAGTGAGGACTTGCTTGTCATGCTGCATAGCAAGACACCATGCATGCAGCTGCATGTCATAGTTTCACAACAACTCTAATGGCTCTGGAAACATACTTATACCTAAGAATGTGCAGGTCATGGCAATCTTTGATTCATAACTACCTTCATGTTTCCTATCCATTGTTTTCAAGTTGGTTTTGGTTTTTTATTTTTTCTGATGGAGATAAAAATAACCCACAGGAATCCCATCTCTAGAAAGCTTTTCACTTAACACAGGAGGAGTAGTTAGAAGTTTAGAACTTTGCCACTATCTTTTTATGCAAAACTGAAAAATTCAGTAGATTTATTTAATTCTTCACCTGTGATTTTTCCTTTCAAACTTGGAAAGCATTTTAAATGTCCCTTTTTTTTTTTTTGGTCTTCTTTTTATTTTCTTTTTATGGTAGTACATTTTAAAGCTGATAGTAATGAACAATGTACCTGACTTGACTAACGGCCTAATAGTTACTCTCATATTTTTTCTAATTTCAAATGCACACCCCTTATTTTTTAAGTGATAATGCATTTAAAACTTACCATTCTCTTGATAATTTAGATTGTTTGAGGAATGCATTGTTTTCTTCCCTTATTATCACGTTTCTTGATAAATGTAATGCGGATAAATCTCAGATGAGAATTTGAATTTTGGACAATTTATACAAACTTCATCCAAAAAATCTTATGAAATTGTTCCCTAAATCAAAATTTTCATATTTCTGGAAGATGCGTTGTTTTGTGGCATTTGGTGAATTCCTTTGGTTTGGGTTTTGTAGTTTATTTTGGGAGCTTGTAATTTTGGTTTGGTTTGAATTATCTTTATTTTTCAGCACAATACTATTCTACTCCTGCTCACTTATAAAAGAGCTTTTGTTGGGAAGAAAAGAATTCCTCAGCTCTCTGCTTTCTTACTGGAATCTGAAAGTCCAACCTTCTTTTTTTGCCCTGTCAAATTTTTATCTTCAAGTTAATAAGAATAAATCAAACCTACAGGACGAAGAATAATTTGGAATTGTTTTCTCCCATTCCATAGTCCTCTTAGTCAAAAAAAACCCATGTTGCCAAAGATATAGTTTAGATGTTTCAGTGATTACACTTTAACTTCAGATTTGACTTATGAAGGGTATATAAATAAGAAGTATCAGTAGCATGTATTGAAGGTGATAGAGAGAAAAACATTAAAATAACTTTTAAGTGGTTATTTGCTGTAGGAAGATGTAGCCTGCTGTACGATGGCAACATATTAAATTTACCACTTCTTCAAGCATTCAAATATTTTTAAAAGATGTAAATGGAACTTTAATATACCATGGGGTTGCTGCAGGATGGGTGATTCCTGTTTACAAAGGCACAGACAGTATTATCATATAATACCTTTCTATAATGTCCTTAATCTTAAGAAGAAGGAGAACATGTCTAAAATCTTTGCCTTCTCTTTGCTATTTATGAAGCTACTTATGTGGCCTTTCCAATTTGCACTCAGACAAGAGCACCTTACTCCATCTATTTTCTTAAAGCATGTAGGAACCAAACAGTCTTCAAAATGTTGATAGAGGCCCCTGGGACATCTGTACAGATCAATATATATGTTCTTACAGTCTTCTTTAATGAGTAAGCTTAAAGACAAATTTGTTCATGGGGAACATGGCCTTATGACAGCAATTTCTGATCACATTGCTTTAATGCTTCCTTCTGTTTCTTCTTGCACAGGCTGAAATTTAATTCCCCCTCCAGTGCAACTTTTACTGCAAAATTCTAAAAAGTTGCAAGACCTGTAATGTTCTAAGGAATTCTTTAGCTAATATATGTCAGATATTCATTATTGTTATTTTTTGCTAAAATATGATAATAAAATCAGTGGGAATTTATGGAAAACTAACAGTACATTTTCTTTACAATGTAAAATTAGTCCCTCTCCTTTGAATACCATTTAAAAGAAGCACACTCAATATGCAAGGAAATGCTAACATGACTCTTCTGTAGAAAATTAATGCTAAACATCCTTTACTAAATTAACATTGAATTCCAACAGCTGAAGAGGTTTTATCAATTTCAGCCACTTATTTTTGAAGTTAATTATTTTAAAGAGATGATATTAATTAAATTCTTTGGACTTGGCCTTAAAAACAAAATTTAGGACTATAGCAGCTTGTAAATGATTCTGTTGAATTTCATTATAAAAAAGATCCACCATTTCCTAATTGACTGGGTATTAGTAAAACAACCTAAGAAAATTAGGTTTTGTTAAAAATACCATCAAATATTCTCACTGGTTACTGTCTTGTTTTCAGCAGAATATCGGGAATTTCAAACTGCTCACAGATGAGAAACAAATGAGAATGAAGAATTTTAATCATCTAGTCAAATAGATTCCTGAGACATATAATTGCAAATGATTGGAATCATTTTTAATAAATGACATTGATTAATCCCAGGGATGTTTGCACAAGCTCTGTGTGGCAATTTGAAATAAGCTTCTTTTTATTTGAAAATCCCAAAGGCCACAATGAATTTGAGAATCTATTGAGTTAACCCCTAGCAGATGTCATAGGGGAAATTTTTTCTTTCAGTTATAACATAAAGAATTCTAGGCAAAAATTGGGTTATTTCAGGAAGGAAGGTGGAAGGCCTAAAGCAAACTTTCAGAACTCTGATAACACAGCTGATGAAGGCAGAGTAACTAGCTGAGGTGATTAAATGGGACTCTGCAATTGAGAAGGAATACAGAGAATCTATTTGCAGGAGGTGATTTATGTTTTCACTTTTGCCATGTGGGACATAAGGAGGCCTATCCAAAGGTACTGCATCATGCTGAGAAACAATACATTTTTAGTTAGCTCCAAGAGGATCTTCTTACAGCATTAATGTGGATAAACAGCCTTTAGTGGCTAAAGAACACCTTAACATTTTGCACATCCTTTTATAGTAACCACTTAGGGATGATTGATGCAAATATGGTCCTGTCATAATTAGAAATCTGTTGGAAATTGCAAGAAATCTAATTTGTCTTTAATGGCCAGCAGCAGAAATAATTTTTTTTCCTTTTTTTTCTTTTTTTTTTTTTTTTTAACACTATGCATGGAATTTTTTTTGCTAAGGCATATTAGGGAAGACTGAGACAATAATGTTTCTTACCTAATTTCCTTTGGCAGAACTCTGGTCAGGTATATTAAGGTTATTATGGTAATTTAAAAGTGTGATGGATACAGACAATACAATAGGAATTCGATATGAAAAGTTTTTATTTTGGGCCTATTATGGTTTAACAAATGGTCTCTCTACTTGTTTGGACAACTACTGTTTTGAATGCACATAATTAAATCTTCTATATGAGATCGACAGATAATGTTCAAAACAAACTTGAATTAAATGCCAAGATAGTTAACATGTTTTGTTTTGTGGAATCTGATGTTAAACCGCAAAATTATCTTTGACAGCTCTGTGATGAAGTGCTCTGATGAATTATCACTGACTTCCTTATGTTAGTTTGAAGTAGGCAACAGAGTTAAGGGTTAAGTTCTATCAGTAAAATGTCAAGGTCAAAAATAGTTCTTACTATCTGACCTATTTTTGTGAAGATTGTATTCTGAACAGTAACAATAAATACTGCTGTAGAAGTGCCATATTTCACTACTTATGAATGACAAACCTGTACCATCAAGAGCAAGATACTAGATCTGTGGTGAAACTAAGCATGTTTTGAATAAATTAGCATGAAGAAACTAAAGTTTTGTTCTTGCTTCTGGATTAGCTAAAGGATCCTTCGGGAAATATTCAGATCACCTCAGTGTAAAAAAAGCCCTTACGAATGCAATGTAACATACTAAAATACTTTTAGCATGTTTGTGCCTAAAGAAGCTGCATTTATTCAGATGATAAAACATTTTTTATAGCTGAATATGGACCATGGTGACAAAAGGGTAAAGATTCTCTAGTTTAAATCTGTAGGTATTGCATCTGAGCCTTTCCTGCAAAAGTGCTGAAGACTGGCTGGGCTAAGAACTCCAAGGTGCCTGTGGGTGGTACTATAACTGCTCAGGCATGCCATGCATTGCTGGCTGCAAAAAACTGGCGTGCTTTAGCTATGTTAACCAGGTTTTGAAACTAAAATTTTCTCAGCCTATAAATTGTAGATATTGTTGGGGAGTTGAAATCTCATGATGTCAGATAACCCAAATCCAGTGAGACATCTTTCTTGCTAATGAAAATGCTGAAGATGTCAGCTATGTGCAGTGAATTCTGTGGGGGTGGACTGAGGAATGTGATGCACATAAATGAGAATTCATTAAGTCTGTATATATACTGATTATTGAGTTACTGTAAAGTTATGTTGGAGCATTTGGGCATTTACTCTTGCATGATTTATTTAGCTTACTGGCAGGGATGATAGAAAATTAACAAGTGAATCCATACAATAGATCCAGATAAAGCATCTGGTAAAGTACGACAACACTCAAGCTAATAGCTGTGACAAAGATAATTTCAGGCTTTGGATAAAGTTATCCAGTTGTTTTGCCAAAGCTGAAAGCTCAAATGGTGAAAGAATTCTAACAGAATAGATAGTAGTATTGATAGACGCTATCAAAAAAACAGTATTCTATAGTTTCCATGGATTATTAATAAGCAGAAATAGTTAAGCTTTGAATAAGTTACACTGTGGATAAGCTGTGTTTGTTGATTTCTGAAGGTTTGTTGCTCCTTTTAGAAATAAAAATATTTTAAGGAGATTATCTGGTATCCCTATCCAAAAATCACTGTTCATGACAGGAAACCTGGCATGAGGTTTGATGAGCAAGTATGATTGGAAGAAGCTGATGTGGAGAGAAAGATGTGATTCCAAGTAGAAGTGAGTAAGAACAGGGTGTTGTACGTGGGTAATGTAGAAGAGTACAGAGAAAGTTTTCTTTGTATTAGGTTGCAGGCTACAGCCACAGCCCTAGTTTCCACAATTCCCCCTTTTCTGTGCCTTCATTTCCAAGAGAAGAAAATGCTTATATGAGTCAAAGAGAACAGGTATTATAATAAGGTCCCTCATCTGAACAATTAGTACACAAGGACCGTGGTTCTTACTACATTTGTACACTTCACATTAGCAACAAAAGACAAAAGATGTCTCTGACTCAAACAGAACAATTATCTACATCAGCAAGTTTTTTTTTCTCTTCAAAAATTCCATAACATAAATTTTTAACATAAATAAAGAGTTTGATTTAGATTTAGTCTCCATCTAACTTTTTGATTTTACCTGCAATACATACCTGTCCTTAAGTACCTGTGGATGAGAGTTTCCAGAAATAAAGCTTATTAATTTCTAAATTACCTGTGTGAGTTCTTTCTATTTTCCTCTCTAGCTAATCTGCTGTTCATTTAAACAGACAAATACATAACTATCTTGTAGGTAGGAACTAGTCTACCACATCGTATGATGTTACTTGCAATATTATTTATTTGGAATTACAGTGGTTAGGTGCTTCATTGTCAGAATACTGTACACAGCTGTGCAACTCTTTATGCTGCCATTTTATATATATTCAGATCACTATGTTTTTTAAAAAGTAGTTTGAGCTGTAAATAAGGAACTAAATATCTTGATGCCTTATCTTCTCATGACAAAGCCTGTAATGAGAACTGGGAACAGTACAGCTTGAATCCACTTTTGTGACAACTACAAAGGGAGTAGGAAATGTCATGAAAAAAAACTTCCTGCTTTAGTTTTGTAATTGTGACTGATGGAGGTCAGGCGCTGCAACGAAATGTGTCCTCGCCGTTACAGAAATGCCTTTCAAAACAAATTTGAGACATAACCCCAACACCAAGGAAGCCAAATAAGTTTCAGGAAAACAATTACAGGCAATATAGTTAACATCTCAGTTCTTAATTCATGGAGAGAGCCGGTAGGATAGTACCACAACGCAGTTACTTATATGTATGTACTTCCGACCCGAGGTGAATGCCAACAGTAGGATAAACAGAAGAAAATAAAGTAGATGAAAAAGCCATGTAGTGAAATATATCTTACGGATTAGACATAGAGTTTCATTACTTTATGAAATCTATTTGCAATCATATGCTGTCATAATCCTTCTGTCTAAAACACATACATGAATTTGTAGGACAATCAAAATGAAATTGAATTAATTTCCTGGTTTTCTAATAGCTGCCATTGTTTTCATCACTAGGTTGAAGTTCCTGAAATCACTGTTCTCTTATATCTTTTCCCTATTAATAGATGATTTTTAACATTACAATAAATCATTTCTCCATAACTGCTAAAGTGATTACAGATTAGAAGCAAGAATGTTTAAGAAAAAATGAAATTGTCATACTTTTCTACTTATAACTTCAAAAAGCTTGTGGATAATCCTCTTAATTCACTCTCACTTCTCTGCTCTCTGCAAAGTAAACGGAAACTTCCTTGACAGAGTACCAGCAATGTTTCAAACCTTTAATTTTAATAGTGAAACAGGGCTGTTAAGCCATTTATCACAAAGAAGATGAGTAATAGACAGAGGAACCAGAGACACTATGATATTTTAGAAAACAAGAGATTGCTTAAGCATTGCAGCATAAAGAATTAGACTTAGAGAGCAGTGATGCATCATTTTTGAGGAAAAAAAAAAAAGTCTCTGTTGAAGCATGATTAGCATCTATCAGAAAAAAAAAAAAAAAAAAAAAAAAAAAAGAAAGAAAGAAAGAAAGAAGTATTCGTTTATTCAAATTTCCACTGCAGTTTTCTGAACAGTTGTCTGGAGGTAGGAACTAGAGCCTACACAAAAGGTGAAGTGAAGGCAGTGGGTAATCCATGATCGCCTCATTGTGGGCGGCTTCGAAGCTGCCACTTTTTAGTTACTAACAGAAGTGGCTTAGGGCTCTGCTGTCATGGGTCAGTTAAAAGACAGCCATGAAGAAATCTTCATGTGATTTATTGGAGCAGGAGTGAGGAAGAGCTGCTTAAATTGTAATTGTGCATGCAACACTGTAGATGAACCTCTGAAATCCATTATGGTGAGCTGCCTAATGTACCTTTAACTATGAACTGTGTCCCCTGTCTCCATTGCTCTGCCTGATCTTGGTGATAGTTTGGAATATAGGTATTGAGACAAATGTCACGACAGCCTCAGAAATCAAAAAGAAGCTGTTTTCTTCAGGAAAGCTGTGATAAAATGCCTGTTCTGTACAGATGTTCTATTGGTTTTTACTCCAATGGCTGCCCCAAGTCTCCTATGACCAATTCACTCTCTAGCAAAAGCAACCTCCCAGGTGAGGAGTACTCATAGGAATGAAGTACTCTGTAAGTTGCATGAGGGTGAAATGAAGAGTTCCCTTCACTCCCCATCCCTCCAAATTCTTCAAGAGGAAGATCAGGAGTCAACAGTAGGAAATCATGCAGAAAGACAGAGGAAGCAAGCTGGTTAAGAGTACATCTCACTGACTGCCATTTCCTGTTAAGATCATTTCCAATACAAAAAACTCCTACTTGTTTCCAACAAGCTAACTGCTAAGCTAGTTTCTGATGAGCTGCTTTTCTCTTATTTTTCTTTGCAAAGAAGTGAAAAGTGTCAGCCATTGCTTCCAACACTTTCTAAGAACCATTGTTGCACTGTCCCACATTAAGTCATTTCTTTCATAAAGATGTATCTCTGCGTCTTCTCTCTGACTTTGAAACCATCCAGATGATCGTTTTAGGTTACATTAACAAATAGTCTTCTGTCTCCAAATGGGAGTTCAATTTGGTCTGTGCTTGCAGAATCTTCCAAATCTTCTGTGAGCCACACTCTCTATTAGTGTCATGACAGATGGATTTGTGATCACTTCAAATAAGCAAGAATTTCTAAATAAGATTCCCTAGTTTGGAGTACAACTGTTCATTTCCTTTCCTGTGATTGAGTATGAATACTTTTTAGGCAGAAAAGTTAGAGTAAAATGAATATGAATGTGAGTGTCTGGTTCAAATAAATACCCAAGGTTTTTATCAATAAAACAAAGTTTCCTTAAGATATTAGACTGATGCACATTTACAATTTAGACTTTTGTTCTTCTGGCATTTTTGTACTTTCCAAGTACCTTTCTTCAATATTTTTTATGTTATTTCTTTAAATCTTTAGTTTCCAGATGCTGTCTGGTTGTATTTTTTGTTTGGTTTTGGTTTGGTTTTGTTTTGTTCTTATTGTTTTGTTTTTTGTTTGGTTTTTGGTGGGGTTTTGTTTGTTTGTTTGTTTGATGATTGTTTGGTTGTCTTTTTGGTTTTGTTTTGTTGGGGTTTTTTTTTTGGTTTTTTGTTTTTGTTTTTCCTGAATGCTCTGCCTGGTTTTAGGTAGCTAGCACATATTTAACTGCTGTGTTACTGGTCAACTGGACAGTTTCTCTGATCCTCCAACCACAGAACAAGTCACCCTATATCTGATGTTCAATCTAGATTTGAGCCACTAAGTAGCTACTCTGCGACATGTTTAGTTTTGAAATCAAGCTTGTTGGTAGAAGCTTGGGTTTTGTACATTCGAGTCTCTCTCTGCCACACCCCTGACCCTTAATATATATATATGTACACAACTGCAAGGCAGGCTGGTTTTTATCACTGACATCAGCATAGTCATCTTGTCAAATCTCACATAAGACAAATCAATGATGTGACCAGGTCTCAATTTAGGACAATTACAGATATTTAAGCGGAAATAGTTATCTTGTCTTGTAGCTTATCCAAGCTAATTTTAGACTATATAATAGTATTTATTTATTTTTATTTACCTCTTCTAAATAAACTTACAGGAAACTATTAAAGGGGTTTGTTGTAGTCTTCTGGCTTTCCCACAATTTCACCACTGACATTACCTGTGTGGCAAACATTAGTAGAAAAGTCAAGATCCTTTAACCTTGCTCTATCTGATAGCTAGATAGACTGTTGCTTGGACAGAATATAATTTTGTTTTACTCTAGACAGAAGGCTAAACCACCTCATGTCATTTTTGTCTTCTTAGACACTAAGGTAATTTTCACTTCCTTCGTACAAACCACATGTTTCTTATCAGGCAAGCTGACATGCAACAAGGGTATCTTCCTGAATTCCATAAAAAGGAAATTTTACTTTTTGCCAATCAAAACCAAATCCATCAATATGACAAAAAGAAAACAGGAGAGGTAGTTCAAAAAATTCTAGCAAACTCTTATCATTCTTTAAGACCCTTAAAACTTTCCTACAAAATGAGAAAGTTGCTGAAATTAGGCTTTTACAACATAAATTCCACTAATCTTGGTTTCTGGTAATTTTAAGTCATGTATATGTATATTAATCAAGTTATATGTCTAGGAGATGATCACAGTACAGACATGCTACGTTGCTTTTTTTTTTAAACTTCTTTCCAGCACTGGCAAAGCTGCCTAATTATTCCGAAAATTGTGCAATGCAGTGCCTTTGTAGAACCTCAGCAATCCTAGTCAACAAATAGGATCCTGAAATTGAACCTTACAGCTCTTCTACACAGCTCTTTTACACAGCACTAAGAGTCTGGAAAAAAGCAATTCAGTGATTTACCAGAAAGATATAACAAGTGTTGAAACCATCTCACTGTATAGAAAAGCAGAATATTTTTCTGACTCCAATTTTTCTACTTCGGCCAGGCAGGAAACAGAAGCTTGAAAATTTGGTGGTCCATCAAGCTGCTTCCTAAAGAACTAGGAAAGATAAAATAACAGTAAGAGATGCAAAATATTCTCCAGAACAGGGAATTTATGTCAGATCCATGAAGAAATTATTAATACTTGAAATTAGGATTCCCGTGTATATAACGGATATACAGGAATAAACCTTGTTATTTAAGAAATACAGTATCAGCAGTTAAGGGTAGTAACAGTCCTTAGGGAGGAAGGCGGAAGAACAGATTTGTTCATTAATACTGTGGTATAGCTTATTTCCATCTTACATTAGGTAAATGCTAATGTTAAATGTAATGAGGACAAGTTTTCACATTTTCTGTAGCTGTTATTTTCAGTGCTGTTTCCTTATGATGAAATGATATATGGCGATGGGCCACACAGGCACAGTGCAAAATCGAAGACCAGATATCTACTTACAATTTCTGTATGCCTTTTAGACTATGCTTCAGCCAGGAACTACCTCTGGAGGGTGTCAGTCTAAAGAGCTATACCTCTGATCCATCTTGACAGAGATATTTCAGAGCAGGGAGGCAGAGCAGGGCAGTGGAGCATCATCACACTAGCTCCCTGAAGGCAGAGAAGCTATTAATAATTCTGTATTAGTGCCAAAACCAGCAGCAGTGGCAGCAAAGACTGAAATTTGAGCATTTTATGTACAACTGTCTGCAGTAACAGAAATGCTTATCCCTGTGGTACCAGGTCCTGAAGCCAATCATATCTAAAAGTTAAGTTTGATATCTAGCTGGTTTGTGTCAACATTTTTCTTCCTTACATATTTAATCAGTCATAGCTTGTTATAGTTTATACTGCTAGTCTATAGTTCTATTAGCTGTTGAAGGCTTGTGCCAGAAAAAACAATATCAAGTTTATCATTGTGCTTAAAAGACAAAAATAGCTGCACATACTGAAACTGCCAACAACTGATCGAAAGCAGAGCTGGGGTCAGGATAACTAACTCCCAGCAGCTGTTGAAACACTCTCCACATGTGTACCAGCAGTATGCCAAAATATCAAACAACATGCAGAAATGCCAATAAATAGAGTTCCCTGTCAGCTTTTCAATTTTAATGTATATTCTGGCCTGTCTCCTTTTTTTCATGCTAAAAGATTTTAGTCAGATGTCTACTCTCAGAACAAAACACATATGAGACCTGACTGAAAAATAATTTCTAAATTTTCCATGTTTGCAACAACAGGCTAATCAGGTGTCATAACTTCAGATTATTTTAAATTACAAAACTAGCTGGGTATTATGGTGATGAGTTAAAATGTCTGTATTTTATAAACTGCTTTTTTTTCCAGCATTGGAAAGAGAGTCCAGTATTTGTGGACAAGGGAGGCTTTAAGACCTGGCACCACAAAGATAAGCATTTCTACTTTCCGAGAGGTTTAATGCTGTTTCACAAACCATATTCTGTCTTCACAAAATTTCACATTTGAGTAATATGAATGTATGCATATAGGTATCACCTGAAGTCAGCAGGACATAGCTGGGTTCTGAGAATCCAGGAAATTTCTGTAACAGTTATGAGATAAACAAATAGTTAATGCAAGTGAATCATTCATATACTCTAGAGGGTGATATATATTCCAGGTCATTTTATAACGGCTTTAATGAAAAACAGCATGCTGATTTTAAGGTAAAAAAAAAAAAAGGCATTACATTGTGAATCATAATTTGGGAAAGTAAACAAATCATGTTAAGATCTTGGTCTTCTTTTGCCTTAGAAATTTCAAAAGATTCCTGGACATAAAGTTCATTTAAGAAGGACATATAAATCTATTTCATTTTGGCCAGTACAAAAAAACAGTAAGACCTTAAAATATAGTAATTGTAAATGAGAAAGAAAAAGATAAATGAAGAGTTATTGAGAGCAAAACAACAACATAATTTAGCTGTCAGAGAATAGGCAAGCTGAGAACTAGGGAAATTGGAGAAGGAAGAATATCTTTTGTTTCTTAATCCAGATCATGTTATTGGAAACAAAACATTTTAAAAGTACATTTGTTGCAGGCGACGGCGCAGGGAATCAAGCGACGACCCAATATGAGTGATAAGCAGGTTCCACTTTATTGCCAGTCGGTGCAGTTTATATACCTTATTCCACTAATTTATGCACACCTGTCATCACATGAGTGGCTAAGCCTAAAAGTTTACATGAACTAG
>WYDI02001127.1:20890-33533 GCA_009867235.2 Psittacus erithacus
CAACATTTCTCCTTCTACTTGCAGTTTGCTTTCTTGTTTGTCAGCCCCTCAAGGTCAGCTTGCTCCTGGCTTTCTCTGCTCCTCATGACTTGCATTTTCAAACGTGGCCTAGTGCAGCCTAGCATTTGGCCTGCTTGTACAACTGCTCCAGAGAGCCATGCCCTTTCTCATCAAGCCATTCCTCAACATACATTGATTTCCGTGTGGACACAATAAGTAGTTATGCTAGAACAGTCCTGCATGCAACTGAAAAACTCTTCCATAAAACAATAAAAAAAAAAAAGCAAGAGTTCAAAGAAAAATAAAAATCCAACGTGCATATAAACTCGGTACATTATGCTACATTTATAACTCTGGTATTAAACGTTGCAATCTTATTCATTAGTATGAAACAAAAATAGATATAAAACCAACTTGTGTTGTAGAAGAAAACAGACAAAAGGACAATAGGCATTGCTATACCTCAGGCCAGGTTATATACGATAGTTGTAGTTTCAAAGGGAACATTATTATTATCTAAATTGGACTGTCTTGTCTTCTAAGGAAAAATAAGAAGTACTATAAAATATTGCAGCAACAACTTTGCAGAAGAACCTTAAAAATGAAATATACTTGATCATTTCATACATGACTTGCAGCCCTCCCTGTGACAGGAAAAGAAAAATACCATTTGGAAACACTTTTTCCTCTTCTGAAGATCTCAAGAGGTTTTGTGTTTAGGCTTCCTTGAAAGTTAACTTTTTCTCTACCATACACTCTACACTCATTTTGTCTTAACTTTAGAGGACAAAGCCAGGCCTTTTTTTGCTTTGTCCTCTAAATTTTCTTCCTTTACTCTTTTTCTTCCTTACTGGACTGTGTTGTAGACTGTCATAACTCGTAGAACTAAATCATGTCATAGAATCATAGAATAGTTAGGGTTGGAAGGGACCTTAAGATAATCAAGTTCCAACCCCCCTGCCATGGGCAGGAACACCTGCCACTAAACCAGGTCACTCATGCGGCAAAGACAAAAAAGAGGAGTTGCGAGGAGAGGTTACAAGAAAAACTTTACTTAGAAATTTCATTAGAGGCATTTTGTGCATACAGAAAGTCCATGGTTCTCCACATTTTCCCTGCTTATTTAAAGATGCTTATGAAAAAAGTGCTTAAATTGGCGATTTTATAATTCAGCTATGCATTTCATAGAATCACAGAATGATTTGGGTTAAAAAAGGACCTGAAGATCATCCAGTTACAATCCCCTGCCATGGGCAGGGATTATGTTTTTCTATTGTATTTCTCTAATTCTGTATTTATGAGCATAAAATATCACCTTTTTGAAGCATAATTGATTTTTTTCATTTATTCTCATGTTTCAGTGTAAAGGAAAAAGAAATTCAATTCTGGTGTTTGGGTTTTTTTGAAACAAATGATGATTTGGTTTTCTGTATGAATGATTTAATCCGTTAACAGAAATGTAGTTAGTGTTCTGAATTCCTCTGTTTTGTATTCACAGAAGTCTTTCTGTTCAGATTAAGAGCTGTGATCACATTTACTCCTTTCATATCCCCTGCCCCCCACTAAAAGGAAAGAAGAAGCTCAAGTTAGATATAAAGTTCTTTATTGGGAGGATGATGAGGCACTAGAACAGGTTGACCACAGAAGTGGTAAATGCTCCATCCCTGGCAGTGTTCAAGGCCAGGTTGGACAGAGCCTTGGGCAACATGGTCTGACAAAAACCTGGGACAAAAGATCTGGGACAAAATAGAGTTTTTTCTTTTCTTTTTCAATATAGGTTTATTACAAAAAGCAGAGGTGTGAGATCTTGGCATGAATATGCAACAGAGATATTAAAAAAATATTTAAAAACCCCTGCCTTGAACCTGAGCATAAAACAGACATACCAGGAAAAAATTTCTCCACTCATTCAATTGCTGAGCCAGACGAGTGCATTACGTAGTGATACACAGTATTTTGTAAGTCTTCTAGAGATAAACAAGTATTTGAATCTCGGCGCTCTTGTTATTTCTGATATGTAAAGCCACAGAACCTTAGCTCCACCAGAACAGAGAAGTCAGAAAACAGGCAAAGTCAGAAGTCAGAAACAGACTCCCCCTGTCTGCAGGGAGTCAGTGATGAACACTCTGTCAGGGTTTAATTAGAGTTTCCTCTTTGCATGTGAGAATTCAAAATTCTTTTTCTATCACCATGTATTGAAGGACTTGGTTTACATGAGTTCAAGAGACTTGTGGGGCAATACGTCACCAAGTAACAGAAGGAAATCAGAGAAAAGCTTATTCAAACAGTAATATAAAGAAGATATTTCAAACAAGTAATTAAACATCTGTTATACGGATTTCCACTGTTATTCCTCAGGTTGTGATACTGGCACCAGAGCTAACCTCACTTCTCAGTTAGCATATCACACATAACTGTTGAAAGTTAGGTAAGTAATGCAGGACAATAAAAAAGGAATAGTGTTAAGAACTGTATCTTTATTGCCGCTGCAGGGCTGCATCACTGGAATCAAATAAAGTCAATATGATCAGCTCTCACATCTCTGCAGTAAAAGAAATTATGCTACCACAGTAAGTCTTCTGACACCCTCCCCCCAAAAATAGTTATTTTTTGTCTATGGGTAGATATTCTATTTGGCTTGTTTTTTCGTAGGGATAGTCACAGACTGAAGCTATACTGGAGCCAACTCAAAGAAAGATATTTTCAGATAACCTTTTCTTACACAAAGAGTACACTGCTAAGAGCCTCAGGTGCCATTGCAACTTCATGTTTAGGCACAGAATGCTTATCAATAAGATCTACTGTAGCCTGATATCAAATCTCTAAATGTCCTTACTAAGGCACAACCTTAAAGTCTGGCCAGTAAATCACAGTCACGGGTGCTCTATACACTCCAGCCCTTGCCACTGTTGTAGTCTCCCTTCCCTGTCTTATTTATTAACTGAGTCTTGGTACTATACTATCATGGTTCTGTTCTTTTCTCAGTCCAGCAACTGACTTGCAGTACGAAAGTTCAGCTAAAAGTGGATGAGTTACCAGAAATATTAAAATACAGAATTATGATACAGATATAAAGAACTATGCTGAGGATCAATTAAAATAAATGGAAAAACTCCCAAAAGGCTTTGGCTGTATTCAATTAAATCTTAATTATTAACTAAATAGTACCCCCCAAAGAGGTATTTGCTCACTAAATATCTGGGGAGTGAACAAATAACGTCTGATAATGAAGTCTGTCTTTATTAGTGCTATGATATGTTTCTAGTGCAGTGGTCCTCAGCAGGCTGTAGTGAGTCTGCTTCTCGATCCATTAGTCCTTTAAATTAATCATTCCTTAAAAATAATAATATTTCTGATGTCTTGCAGGGCACTGTCACAAAATATTACATATTTTCTTGGCTTTTACAGTACATATATCAAATTAACATAGTGGGAAAAGGAATGAAACCAAACTGAAAAAAAATAAAAACACCCTTGCATGGCAGGAAGCACGGGGCCAAAAAGAGTCCTGCCAAAGGATGTTGTGAACAAAGTTTCCAGGAAAGCTTAGGTAAGTTCCAGGAACAGGCATCCAGCAGGATTTACTAAGGACAGAGAAATCATGTTACATATATCCTCTGAGGTGAAAACATCTATAGTCTGGGAGAGCACTAAGGGGTGGGGAGAGTACCAGCTACTGTTTTTTTTCCAATAGTAGCTGGCTATCGCCATTTAGGAATCCTTGCAGACTTTTGCTTCTGTAGGCCACATAAGGAATAAATTATGATGACTTTTCACCTAAGTGGAACAGTCAGGCAGATACTTTTGAAATACTAACATCAACTATGTTTAATGTTGAGAAATCATGAGTAATAAAGTGTTGAATCTTTGCAGATGAAAGTTTTCTTCACAATACTTGCAATTTAAAGGAGGAAAATCAAGTCTTGACTCCTATGTTGCAATAAGATTCAGTACAAACTAATATCTACAATGATTAAGAATGTCATGTAATAACTGTAGAGAAGAAACACTTTTTGACTAATAACAATGTTATTTAATGATTTACAACAGTTTAGGGAAACATCAGTGAAGAGTTTCATTTAGATCAACAGCATCTCACGCAAACTACATGTCTGCTAGAGAATTGAAACTCAATAGATATTCTTCTTTCTATTACTATTTTTGACATTTTTTTCCCCCTGATGTTCAATGCAAAGATTTATGTGGTTTTGAGGCATTATTTATAAAGCTAAATCTGTAAGTGAAGATGTTTCTTTACTTCATAAGTATTTGCACTCAGCTGCTAGTTATTTTTTCCTTAAGATGACCTATGAAGCTGATATTTTGGTCTCCAGTTATTTGGCCATAGAATAGATTTCAGAATAATTTAAAATCAAAATATGACATTTAAATTGAGCTGAATGTTAACTCCATAGGAAGAATAACATATTTATAGAAGAAGGATCATAAAATCATAGAATAGGTGATTGGAAGGAACATCAAGAATCATCTGGTCCAACCTTTCTAGGCAAAGCATGACCAAGACTAGATGTCCCAGCACCGTGTCCAGCCAAATCTTAAAAACATCCAGTGCTGGGAAATCCACCACTTTCCTGGGGAGATTATTCCAATGGCTGATTTTTCTCATGGTGAAAAATTTTCTTATTGGCCAGTCAGAATCTCCCCAGAATTAACTTGTGCTCATTAGCCTTCATTTTTTCTATGTGACTTGACTATGCAGGCACTGAAAACTGGTGAAAAATAAAGCTCAATGTGGTGTTCAGATAATTTCCAAATAGTTTTCATTTAAAAACATTTAAAAAAACTGAAGCTAAAAAGAGTCAATAGGAAATGGCACCTCATATATGTCAAACACAACCAAAAATTCTCTAGCTGTTCTCCCTGACTTTCTGATTTATGTTTTTTTTAGTCTGTTACAAGTGCCTTTGTTTACTGTGGCACAGATTCCATTCTCCCATGTGTTTGCAATTCTGTAATTCAGATCTAATGTAATAGCCATAAATGTTATGGAATGACACTAGGTTTAGATGTTGGCACTGTGTCCTATTAGTTATATATAGGTGTGCCAATTACGTGCAAATGCGTGTGTGCAAATAGATATGCATATCTAATAATACTGGGATTAATGTCATCAAATTTTCTAAAATTGCCCCCATCCAATTTGACCCTTAATTTTATGGATATTTTCATTCACGTGTTTAATAATTTTTGCATCTTTTATAATCATTAAATAGCAGTGAGTATGAATGCAGCATGTGTATTGATACAGACAAGTAGTATTATTACAGCAGCATCTGGTTTTGATACTCTTTTTATTGGCTTGCAGTCACTCTGGTAAAATACTGAAAACAGGTTTTCTAATTAGTTTAGCAAGAGCTTAATTTGTTCTTCAAGCTTTTAAACCCTTGAAACTTCCGTATTATTAAATATTGTTGCTATCATGCTAAAAGATGAGTACTGAAATAACTGAAGTAATTTAGTCAAAACTAAAATTTTAAAATAAAATTTATCCTGGATGTGATGGAAAATATTTCTGGCTGAAGCCTCAGCATCCATCTGTCTGTCTGTCCATATTTTTCACCGGTAGTTTCATTAAATCCATATGATTTTATGAAGGAAAATCACTATTGCCCAGATACATTTTTTGCTTCAGTAACTATAGGTTGATTTTGTTCATTTTTGTTGGTTTGAAAGAAGACTCAAGAGAAGGTCTTCTTCATGTTAGATAGAATTTCACTTTCTGCTAGAAAGCTCATACTGGCAGTAACTTCCAAAGAACTCTGGATCAGTAAAGTTAATTCTCTGGATCCTCCCACTTTGGGCTATTTTTTATTTGCAGCATATTTCTCAGAAGGCAAAGGATCAGACATGAGATCATCTTCATTTTTATATAATACATTGCGGCTCTGAAAAAACTTTTGAAATAAAAATTTTAAATTAACATTTTCTAATTTCTTAATTTATTCTCCCATAATTTATAAGTACCTCAATTGCAATGTCCTACTTCCCAATGAGTTTACATTTTCAAACCCAGTTATGAAACAGGATCAAAGTGGACAGAATTGAAAAACATATTTTTTATTGATGGCCTTACTCTTCCCTGACCTCGAAATGTATTCATGCTGTTTGACACACACAGGGTCTTTAACCTCTTAATTACCTGAGAAGTAATGTTCCATTCTTGCTCTAGGTAAATGAATTTGAAATTATTAACTTTTAAGAAGATCAACTGGCACAGTAAATATTTTGTTATTTACATGGGAAAGATTGCTTTTTAATTAAAATGAAAGTTATGTTTCTACTCATTAGAAAGTGAAGTGAAATACAGCCACCTCAGGTTTTCTTGTGATGTTGACAGTTCAATAACCATTTGTTGCTAAATGTTATCTAATACTCTGACATTTTTGAGTGGCTCTATTATTTTGAGACACTAATTCTGTCACTGCTATGGAAAGATACAGTAAAGAATTCATCTATTTGTAATTATTCTGACAAAGTGCCAATATGTGGATTAAGTTTAAATTGTGTAAAAGAAGGATGGAAGTAGGAATGATTTATGTTTCTTTATTCACTTTTTTACTTAGAAGCCCCCTTGTAGCACTCATCTACACTATGTAACACTCATAATCAGAACATTAAAGTTCCCATTATTTTTATACATATAATAATTATGTGCACTTAAAGTAAGAAAGAGCCATTACAGTTTTCTAAAAACGGTTTTCAAAAAAAGGAGAAACAACTACAGAGAAGTACATTGTATATAAACTGCTTCAGTCCACTACAAAAATTGCAAGTCTTTATGACACGCTGTTTTCAGGGGAATATTTGGCCTCAACCTTACCCCTAACCTTAACCTTAACCCTAACCCTAACTTTTAAACCCTAACTGTAACCCTAACCCCTAATATAACCCTAAGCCTAAACCTAAACTACCACTCAGAACATACCAAAAGCTTTGGCCTTTTAATACACCAGTAAATGTAAAATTCTTATTAATTCAAACAAAAAAATGGTGTACTTCTGTTTTTCCTGCATACAAGCCTCCTCTTATCTTTCTCATTTTCAGCAAAAGTAAAAAGAAATGGTATGGCTTCTTCCAGCATATCACAGTAATGACATTTAGAGGCGTAGTCTTGGGTGAGCAAACAATATCAAAGATAATAAAATGATTTTAGAAAACTGCTGGAGATGCATAAGCTGACCTTCATACTTAGAAAAGACTAAATCTGCTACATCCTGAAGAACAACAAAAATATTAGGTTCCAAACATGCTCAAAGCAAACACAAAGAATGATCTAGCCTGTGTTACAAAATAACTTCTATTAAAAGCAGCCTCAATTCCCATGTGTAAGACATCAGACAAGGATGGCAGAAGACCAGTATGGTTGTGTAAGGACCTCTTGGACAAAATAACATGTTAAAAGAAATGTATGGGCAGTTGAACCAGGGATATGTATGCTGGGAAGAATATAGTGACACTGTGCTGAGATGTAGGACTAGAGTCAGGAAAGCTAAGCACAGTTTTGAATTTGGCAGGGAATATGAAGAATAGTAAGAGAGGCTTCTACATGTATGTGGGTAACAAAAGGAAGAGTAAAGAAAATGCACTTCCCTAATAAATAAAACAGGAGAACAAATGACAACTAGAGAAGGCTGAGGTACTCAACATCTATTTTGCTCCAGTTTCCACTGGTAATCACTCTTCCCATGTTTCTCAAGTTCCTGAACCTCAATGCAGGGACTAGAGGAACAAAGTCCTTTTTAACCACATGAGAATTCAAGGTCACAGACTAGCAGAGTCACCTGAACGTATACAAGTCCATAAGACCTGAAGACATACCTCTCAGGGTGCTGAGGTAACGGCCTGACATTTGCTGAGCTGCTTCTCATCATAGTTGAAAAGTCATTGAAGTCATGGCAGTCAAAGTCTTCAGTGGCTGTCTAATTAATAAATTTAAAAAATACGCATTTTTAAAAAGGGTAGTAAGAAACTGAATATCACATCATTTTTTTAAAAGAGTACTAAAAATCCTCGAAACTACCAACGAGTCGGCCTTAACTTCATGCCCAGTAAAATCAAAGGACAGATCCTCCTTGAAGTCATGTTGAAGGTTATGGAAGACAGAGAGATGATTAGAGATTGGTAACATGGCTTCAACAAGGGCAAGCCATGCCAGATTAATCTAGTGATCTTCTATGATGGATTTACTGCCTCAGTGGACAAGGGAAAAGCTACCTGGAATTCTATAACATCTTTATATGGTTGCCTCTAATATTCTTGCCACTAAATTGGAGAACTATGGGTTTGTTGGATAAACCTTTAGACGGACAAGGAATTGGTTGGATGACTGTGTCCAAAGAGTTACAAGTCAATGGCTCAATGTTCAAGTGAAAACCAGTAACAAGTGGTGTCCTTCAGCGGTCTGTTATGGTGCCAATATTATTTAATATCTTCATCAATGACCAGGAAGGTCGAGAGGCAGATGATCCCGAGTGTGATCACACAGAATATACAGGAAAAATGAGAGATCAGGCCCAGTCAGCACAGCTTCACAAAGGGCAGGTCCCGCCTGACCAGCCTGATCTCCTTCTATGACAAGGTGACACGCCTGGTCGATGAAGGAAAGACCGTGGACATTCACCCATTTGGACCTTAGTAAAGCATTTGATACTGTCTCCCACAGCATTGTCCTGGAGAAACTGGCTGCTCACAGCCTGTATAGCTGTATTCTTTGCTGGGTTAAAACTGGCTGGATGGCTGAGGCCAAAGAGTGGTGGTAAATGGTGTCACATCTAGTTGGCAAGTGGTCACTAGTGGTGTCCCCTGCGGCTCAGTATTAGGGCCAGTGCTGCTTAATACCTTCACTGATGATCTGGATGAGGAGATCAAGTGCACCCTCAGTAAATTTGCAGTTGGGTGGGAGTGTTGTTTTGCTGGAGGGTAGGAAGGTTTTGCAGAGGGATTTGGACACGCTGGATTGGTGGGCTGTGGCCAATGGTGTGTGCCAGGTCCTACATTTGCGCCACAAGAACCCTATGCAATGCCCCAGGCTTGCAGAAGAATGGCTGGGAAGCTGCTTGGTGAAAAATGACCTGGAGGTGCTGACTGATGGAGTTGAACATGAGGCAGCTTGTGCTCAGGCAGCCAAGAAGGCTAACAGCATCCTGGCCTGTATCAGCAATAGCGTGGCCAGCAGGACCCAGGGCAGTGATCGTCCCCCTGTACTGGGCACTGGTGAGGCTGCACCTCGAATCCTGTGTTCAGCTGTGGGCCACTCACTACAAGAGAGACATTGAGGTGCTGGAGCGAGTCCAGAGAAGGGCAGTGGAGCTGGTGAAAGGCCTGGACCACAAGTCTGATGAAGAATGGCTGAGGGAACTGGGAGTGTTTAGTCTGGAGAAGAGAAGGCTCAGGGGGGACTTCATCATTCTCTACAACTACCTGAAAGAAGCTTGTAGTGAGGTGGGGTTCAGTCTCTTCTCCCAGGGAACAAGTGATAGGACGAGAGCTGAGGTGAGCAGCTAGAGCGCGGAAGCCTTCAACACCTGAGCGAGGGGAAGCTCAGCATCCAGGAGCCTCAGCTCAGAGCGGCGACAGCCGCCGAGGGAGCCTCAAGCCCTCGACAGGGCTTGCCCAGGAGCCGGCAGCTCAGCTGACGCGAGCAGCTGACTCACAGGGGGCGGAGCCACGAGGAGCGGCGCCAGCCCTGACTGAGTGAAAATCTGCCCCGGGGAGTGCAGCGAACGGGGCGGGTTCGAGGCGGTTTGCACAGGCAGGCGAGCGGGATGGTGAGCGCTCGCCGTATGAGCAGGGCCCGGTCTGGGAGCTCTGCTCTGGTTGTCCCAGCAGTGGCCAGCGTAGGCACTCAAGCAGAGCCAAGGATAGGGGAGGCTGCAGTGCAGAGCTCGGAGTGTAGAGAGTGCCTGCGCTGGTCTCCTGAGGGGAGGGTGCACCATGGGCAGGGCTGCACTCAGTGCTTCCTGGTGGAGGCCCTCTTGCAGCAGGGGCTGAGCTGGGAGACGCTGTGAATAGGCTGAAAGATGCCAGGGAAGCTGAGAGGAAGCAGCGCTATTTCCTCTAGGCCCAAACTGTGCAGGAGCATCCACTGTAGCGCATGGAGGAAAGAAGGAGGGCATTAACCCAGGAAGCTGGGAACTAGTAACAAAAAAGCCAGCAAAACAAGGAGGAAGAGGACAATTAACAGCAGGGGGCTTCCACCTAAATCTGATGTCCCTACCCAGAACAGCTTTTCAGTTCTCCAGGGGCTAATGAGGAAACACACTTGCACCATGAACAACCAACCAGTTGATGCACTGGTAAAGAAGATCACTACCGGTGCTGCCAAGAAAAAGCAGTGGGCAACAGTACTAGGGGACTCTGCTTTGAAAGGAACAGAGGCACATATCTGTTGGGCTGACCCAGTCTCAAGGGAGGTGTGTTGCCCACCAGGGGCACTGATCAATAATGCTGCAAAGAGGCTTCCTGGTCAAAGTAAGTCCCACTGACTATTACCCACTTCTAGTGGTGGGTGCTAGTGATATAGGTAGCAGTAGCCCAGAGAACATAAAGAAGGATTACAGAACCCTGGGAGAGGTGGTTAGGGGCTCTGGAGCTCAAGTAGTCTTTTTGTCAATACTCCAGGATAAAGGGGAGGACCTTAAAAAGGCTAGGAGGATTGTCCAGGTTAATAAATGGTTAGAAGGGTGCTGACATAGGCAGGGGTTTGGGTATCCTTGAACACAGGACTTGATTTAGTAAGACAGGTCTACTGGAGGCTGGTGGAGCTGGTCTGACAAAGAAGGGGAAGAGTGGTTTTGGTAGGAGGCTTGCCGCATTGGTCAAGGATGCTTTAAATCAGATGTGTTGGGGGAGGGGGGCATCATGCCATCTCAACACTCCCAGTCAGCTGCCAGCACCTATCATAAAAGCTCACAGCAATGTAGAGATATTTCAGTTGCTCCAGCCAAAGAGCCAGTTTCATTTGAAGCTCGGCTTAGATGCCTCTATACAAACGCCCGTAACACAGGGAACAAACAAGAGGAATTAGAGATGTGTGCATGTCTACAGGGGTATGATATAATAGGCATCACAGAAACATGGTGGGATGGCTCCTATGACTGGAGTGTTGGAATGGAAGGTTACAGGCTCTTCAGGAAAGACAGGCCTGGCAGGTGGGGAGGGGGAGTTGCTATTTATGTTAGGGACAGGCTGGAAAGTATGGAGCTCTGTCTGGGGGCAAGGGAGCAGTGAAAAGAGAATTTATGGGTCAGGGTTAAAGGGAGAACAGCGGTGGGAGACATTATTGTGGAGATCTGTTACGGACCACCTGATCAAAAGGAATGTGTGGATGAAGCACTCTATAGACAAATAGGAACAGCCTCATGCTCTCAGGCCCTTGTTCTCATGGGGGACTTCAACCACCCTGATATCTGTTGGAGGGATGGAACAGCCCAGCACAAGCAATCCAGGAAGTTCCTCAATTGTGTGGAAGACAGCTTCCTCCTGCAAATAACAGAGGAGAAGCTGACAAGGAAAGGTGCCATGCTTGACCTCATGCTCACCAAAAGGGAAACGGCTGGGTGGAAATGTGATGCTCCAGGGCAGCCTTGATTGCAGCGATCATGAGATGGTCGAATTCGAGGTCCTCAGGACCGTGAGAAGAGCGTGCAGCAAGGTCACTGCCCTGGACTTCAAGAGAGCAGACTTTGGCCTCTTCAGGAACCTGCATAGTAAGATTCTATGGGAAATAGCCCTAAGGGGCAAGGGAGCCCAAGGCTGTTGGTTGACAGATGGAAGCAAGGGCAGGCGGCCTGGGAAGAATAGAGGGATATTGTCTAGGAAGCTAGGGATCTGGTCAGGAATCCTGAGGCCTAGTTAGAATTAAACTTGGCTAGGGATGTGAAAGATAACAGGAAGGGATTTTATAGGTATGTAGCAAATAAAAGACCGACTAGGAACAACGTAGGCCCCCTCTGGAAGCTCTCAGGAGAACTGGCTACCCTGGATTTGGAGAAGGCTGAGGTTCTTGACTTCTTTGCCTCAGCCTTCACTGCCAAATGCTCTGACCACACCACCCAAGTCTTGGAAGGTAGACACAGGGACTGTGAGAACAAAGACCTTGGGCCCACTGTAGGAGAAGATCTGGTTCAAGACCATCTTAAGAACCTGAAGGTACACAAGTCTATGGGACCTGATGAAATCCATTCGCAGGTCCTGAAGGAGCTGGCAAATTAAGTTGCTAAGCCACTGTCCATCATATTTGGAAAATCATGGCAGTCAGGTGAAGTTACTGAAAAAGGGAAATATAACCCCCATTTTCAAGCAGGGGAAAATGGATAACCCTGACTCTGGAGAATTACAGACCAGTCAATCTCACCTCTGTGCCTGGCAAAATTTTGGAGCAGATTCTGCTGGAAAGCATGCTAAGGCACATGAAAAACAAGCAGGTGGTTGGTGAGAGCCAGCATGGCTTCACTAAGGGGAAATCCTGCCTGACCAATTTGGTGGCCGTCTATGATGGGGCTACGGAACTGATGGACAGAGGCGGAGCAGCTGATGTCATCTACCTGGATGTTGTGGTTTAAGCTTAGTCGTAAATTAGACAAAGCATGTAGCCTGCTTGTTTTCCCCCCACAACCTGTCC
>WYDI02001131.1:0-96299 GCA_009867235.2 Psittacus erithacus
AACATTCTAAGCAGTAGCTACAAACATCGGTATTATCAGTACTGTTCTCAGGCTGAAAGTTAGAAACACAGCGCTGCCCCAGCTATTAAGAAGGAGAAAAAATGATGGCTACTGCTGAACCCAGGACAGATATCTTATTTGGTCAGAGAGGAGAGCAGCCCTCTGCAACAGGACTTTGAAAAGGTCAGGAGCCACAGCAATCCATGTGCAGCCTCGCTGGGCTCACAGCTTTTTGCACAGCAGGTTTTCCTTCAACTGCTGTGGGGAACCAATCTGCCCAGTACCGGTCTCCAGCAGATTGCTCAGCACCTGTAAACACCATCAGGATCTGTCCTTGTGTAAACATGCTGGTGAAAAGGCCCTTGGCACGTGGGAGAAGGGCATACAATGGTTCAGATGTGTGGAGGAGGCAAGATGAAAGCATGAAAGCTGTGTGGTTGGCAGTCTGAGCTGGCTGTGAGTAGCAGGACCCTCTCTTGGTGCAATGTCCTGCTGGGCTACAATGACCTCTTCCTGCCCCAGGCTGCCCTCAACACAAGACCCTCACCCTGGGTCCTCCTCCTTGAGCCAGGTAAGCACATCCTGCTCACCTGAGCACAGCAACGAACTGCTTTGAACTTCATCAGGCCAAGCATCCCTTACACAGTGGGATTTAAATGCACTGTAAATCGGGCTATGGTGTTTGCAGCCTACTCTTACCTTTGCTTTGATGACAGAGGGAAGCCTGTGTTTGCTGCCTTCCAAGACCAAAAGGCAACAGGGAGATGCTAATAACCTTTGATTAGTCAAAATGTTCACACCCTGTGTGCTGAAATATACTCATCACCCCTGGTGCAGGTTATGCTGGCAGGTAACACTGCACTCAGCTCCAGTCAGCTCCCTTCTGCTGTGATTTATCTGTGCCACAGGTCCATGAGAGTCTGCGTTTCACACAGAAATGCCTTGAAAGCACAAACGGAATCCTTTCTTTTCTTTTTTTTAGCCTACTTCAGTGGTTTTAGGCCAATGTAAATCAGTGGAAAAGAACTCTTACCATTTTACAGAGCAGCATGGAAACTTCATAAAAAAGCTGGTGGAGTTGGCAGCTGAAGGAGCCAGGAATAATATTTAAACTTTCTCTTGAACTGTTTTGAGATAGACACAATGAATAAAATCACTCTGGGCATTTCATGATAAACCGATGCTGATCGAGTTGGACCTGACCTAAGGGCAGCACGAAATGCCAGCGATTGCTTAAAAGGCATCTTGGGGAGATGAGGCAGCAGATGAACCCATCACAACTGCGACTCGAGACAGGGACTCAAATTCAAATAATAAGCCATCGATGAATTAGCCTTTGCTGATTTTGGTCTTCTGCCACAGCAGATGTTTGTTGATGTTAGAGAGACATTGTTCTAGCGCATGCAGATACCTCCCATTTGAACACTGATCCTGATCCAATAAATGTGATGAAAATCATGAGTAATCTAACTAGCTCTGAGTTATTCCAATATAAAAACTATCAAACTGATAAGCTGTGCACAGTTAGAGGCATTGGTAGGTCTGTAATACTTTCCATTCTATTTGATCATTCCTGACAGCTTATTCTTTTGCCGGCCTTTTGGTTTAGAGTCTCTGTTTGGCTGCTTGGTTCTCAGCCTGGGTGCAATTCCTTACCCCTTACCACTGCAAAAAAAATGCTGAACAAAATGAATTCAGCTACTTACAGAAAAACAAGGATGCTGTGTGCTCTTGAGACAGTACCAAAAAAAGAGCTCATAATTAGCATCAAAGCACCAGGAAAGGCAGCCCTTTTCTTTCTCAGCACAATATCACTTTACTTCCCAGCGCTAAATTTCTTTTAGTGATTTCCCATGCAGTTATTCTCTGTCTTAGAGCATGGGCAACATGCAGTGCTCTGTGTTCTCCCCCAGCAAGAGCTGCAATTAAGGTAATGGACAGTAGCTATCAAGTAGGAAACAATATTTTGGATTCCCATGCAGAGGAAGAATGGGTAAAATAAGTGAAACATGAAGGCAAAAATGTCAATACATTAACTGAAGTGTTTCCTATTTGAAATTTGAGCTCTCCTGCGAGACTTAGCCTTTCTCAGCTGAAGGACTTGGGAGCAGATTTGGATACAAGTTGTTCCTCACCTCTTGTGCCATACATCTCCTGATTTGCTGCCAAAACACTCATCACTGGAACTTTCTTCTTTTGCTAGAGATTACATTTGGTTTATTCTGCTGCTGTAATTTATCATTTCACTGGCACCTTCCCCTCCTCCTGAACATTACGCATGTCTCAGCCTTTGCAGTGCTGGTATACACAACTCCCATTGCTCCCTCTCAGCCCTGGGGGTCTGCTTCCCAGCCAGACGTGTGTCCCATGCTGACTCCAAGAGTAGTGCCAGGCAGAGGCAGGCAGCAAATGCAGTGGGGTTTTATGCTGTAACTGTAAGGGAAGAACTGAGCCGAGGTGTCAGATTTACTGAAGATTCTGTAAATCCCTAAGGTAAGAATCCATGGAAATCAATCTCTGCCATGGAGCTACTTTTTAGATGCAGCAACCACAAGAACATCCCTTCTGCCTTGGAAACTCAGCAAGGAGCAGAGCAGCATTTGATTTGGTGCAGTCTTATGGTAGCTGAAATAAGATGCTCTGGAGGAAGACAAGACAATGTCTAAAATGCTGTGAACATAGTGGGTGAACACAGCAGAGGGAGAGCACTTGACCTCAGCGAAAGCTGGGATTTATGTTCCACTGAAGGTGCTGGCTTTGTGTAATTCTGTGTTACAGAAGGGAGTAATTCTGTCTGTGAAGAGAGCAGACAAAGGGCTGCAGAGCTAATACCCAGGGATGCAGGTGCAGCAGCATCACCAGTAGCTGCTGAAAAAGAGCTTCTGTAGGAAGAAAGAACAATTTGGGTAATTGAAAATGCACTTGCTTAATACAGAGAGAGGGGTCAGTGTGTCCCTGCACCGGCACTGAAGAGCCCCAGGTGTGATCTCACCTTCCCACCACCTGCGTTTTCATAAGCCAGAATTACTGGAGGGTCACAGCACCCCATGCCTCAGCACCACAGCCAAGACATGCTCAGCATGGAAACCGTCCCTAAGCCACCATTCTGGGAGCAAGACATTGCTCCTGGGATACAGAATTGGAGAGGGGCTGTGAGATGAGGCTCATTTTAATTCTGCTGACTTGCTGAAGGTCATGAGGTTTGTATCTGTGTCCTGGTTTCCCTCAGTGCCCAAGCAGTCAACTTTCCAATTGCAATTCCAAATCATCAAAAGATATGTGAAGTAAAATACATGACTTTGAAAGGAAAAGCCTTGAAATTAAATCTAAACAAACCTCTAGCTCCAATCTCTTCTGCTAAGTAGGCATTTGTGGAATTAAGGAAGGGTTAAGTTCTCCGAAAGAGTTGTTTCAATAATGATTTTAAAAGGCAACATTCTGTGCTATATCATTTTGGGCTGTTTAACCACAGCAGCTCTGAACAGCTTGCTTTGCTATGGCAGTGGAGAAACAGTTCTTTGGCCATTTCCCCGCATAAGCCAGAAATCTCTTCACCCTCATCAAGAGGTCTTTGTCTTAGCACTAAACCTCTTGTTTGGGAATGTAGTAAAGCAAATTGATCATCTGGTTTTGGTTTCCAAAGATTTGCCTCGTAATCTTCCAGGGCACCATTCTCTCAAGCTCTGTCCCTGCTCATCCCCAAGCAAACCTCCAAAGGGCTCAAAGAACGGCAGCCAGGCGCCCAACCTTGTAACCAGGGACTGAAAGTCAGGAGGTCCTCCCATGTCTGCTCATTATTGTGCATAAATCTTTTACAAGCTGCTCTAGCTTTTCTTGGCTTATATTTCCCTTTCCCTGATGGCAGCCTGAAGAACACAGGGGGGCAGTCAAAGGAGTCAAACAGTACGAAGGTGCTGACAGCAAGGCCATTTTGAGTAAAGCATCATTCCCCAAACCTGCTACTGCTCCAGAACACATTTGTTTTCCCACCATTTATCATCACTCAGGAGTGCAAGAGGGGGTGAAGATCTTTTCACTGGGCTCTGGCGAGCATTTTCCAACTTTGGTTTATTTAGGAATACAATTCTTGCCATCAAGCCCTACAGCTGATCATGGAATTTCCAACCCAAACCATTCTGTGATCCTGCCCTTCCCACCAGTCCTGGCTGCCACAGTGCAGTTTGTCCCAGCACTTTCAGCACCATCTCACCAGGTTGCTGATGAGTCTCCAGCAGCCGCCGCAGATACATCTCCCTGGATCTTGGCTTCACTTACTCTCCCTCAGCAAAGGCTTGCTGCTCCTTGTGCTGCTGTGTTTGTCACCTGCGATGCATTTATCTCTTCGCTGCTCTGGGTTAACTGCTGCTCCTCAAATAAACGGGTTGTAAAATAGCTAGAACAGGAGAACTATGAACAGCAATTTCAGCTCCAAGTCAACTTAGCTTTCTTATGCCTGGATTTATGCATTAGCAGTGAAAATAAACAGGGAAAGAAAGAGCAGTTCATAACCAGAGAAGCTGCAGAAAAAACAGCTCCAGCCACTTCATAGTACTTGCAGTGCGCAACTGAGCCTGCTTGCTGGATGGTGGTAAATAGATATCCATAACTCAGCCTGTAAAGAAAACTCTTCTCCTGCCCACAATAAATCTGAGATTCTAAGGCAGTTTCCAGACCCAAATTCAATGGGACTGAAATGTACAACTAAGGGAGGGAAATCTACAGTTTGTAAAAAAGGTTGGTTCAGATTAACCAGACATTGCCACAATAATTTAGAGCACTTCTACCACTGCTGCTTCTGATTTGCCTTTTTCCTTTCTTGTAATTCAGTCTTCCAAGTAATGACTTTTGCAACAAAAAGTGAAGATATTTCATTGTGATAAACTCAAAATTAACTGATTTTCTAATTCAGTATCCCATGAGAGCGAGTCCTTTTTCTACCAAACATAATAGATGTTTAATACTTGCTTCCCAACCAGAATTTCACTGAGAATTTTCAGTCAGCTTTATCTGCAGAACCAGAACACTTGAACTCATATGACATTTCCAGCTTTTAATTTGCAATTTAAACAGACATCTCGGCTAATTAATCATCTATGAACAAGCAGGACCGAATATATTCGTACACTAACATATGACCTAATAGTGAAGCGCTATTACTGATGTCAGTGTCCCCTGGCTTTTATGTGCTGCTATGTCATTGCAGGAAAAACCTCTTCCACACACTGTAAAATGTGTTGCCTGTTGGTTCTGGGTGGCCCTGGTGTTCCTGCTCTTTAAACAGAGAAGATGAAAGAAATACAAGTGATTTTTAAGTCATCTTTAAAGCAGCTGCTGTGTATGCAGCTACAGCCAGTGGTTCGGGAGTCATTCTGCCACACAGGTGGGCAGAGGAGCTGTGATCTCCCCTTGCACCTCCCGTTACACATCCCGACATGGCACATTCAGCGCCCTTTCCCAGACACAGACACACACATGTGAGATGGGATCTGGCAGCGAGCGCAGGCAGAGCTCCCTGCAGGCACCCCAGCGTTCGCACAGCTGTGCTCAAAGCTTCCTGTTCCTTGGGAGCTGCTCTTTCAGACCAGATTCGTGTCTCAGTTTCTCTGACACCAGTCCTGTCAGAGGCACGAGTGACGAGAATTGCCTCATCCCTCAGAGGCTTTAGCAAAGAGACTAAAAGTTTTCACGGCACTATAAACAGGCACTCATTCCCTGTTATTTGTGCATTTTCCGGGCAACTGGATGAACAAGAGCCTTTGTCATCACTTGTCCCATCAAACCCTACCCAGATCATTTTAAATGAGACCCCCCAGTACAACTCCAATACCCAGAATCATCTGTTTTCTCCTCCAGTCTCATGTTCTCTGGGACTCCCAGAAATCATGTAACAGGCAAAAGGAGCTTGCTGTCATGCCTAGCCATTAAGCATAGCTAACTCTTGCATTCTTTCTTTCTCATTGTTAATTTCTGCATCATTTCTTTCCACATTCTTACCTTCTCATCTCAAACTCTACACTGCCTTTTTGCTCCTCACCCTAGGGTGTACTCGTGGGGCCGTGTGGCTCTTCCTGCAGTCGTGGCACTGCAGTACTCACTGCCAGCTGATGCTCTGCTTCTAATTACTGCAGAACAAGAGAAAGAAAATAATGGTATTAATTAAATATCCACTGGAAGCATAAATCGGTGGAGGTTCAGTGTGGCAGATGGTCACAGAGGCCGTGCCCAAGTGTTCTTGTTCTGTAAGTAATCTTACCATAAACTTGCACCTGCTAAACTGTGCTTCTTTCTCTGTGTGAATATGGGGTAAGTATTGCATTTTTCACATAAGCCAGCTTTCTGCATATTGCTCAGAGCTGCTCACTAAATGGCAAAGCTATTCCTGTGGTTACCTCACAATAGACAGCTGTTCCAGCCTCTGAGAAACCATTCAGTTCTGTCCTGTAAAGCAGACTACAGGCCTGTATCTCCTGTATGACTGCTGGATATCACTTACATTTATACAGAGGCTTCCTTGCTCAGGACTGGGATGATGGCTGGGATGCTGATGCTCTCACAGCAAAAGCAGGTCCTGCACATGGTGAAATGCCACAGGGCTTTTAGCCAGAGCTACAAACTCTAGAAAACAGGCTCTGACTGATGCTCCCAAAGCAGCATCTACCACCTGGAATCCACTTGCACTGCTCTGAATGGCAGAGAGCATAAACCCAGCCACAGACAGCCAGGATCCACTCTGACATCTGCTTTGGGTCTGCTCCTCCTCCTGGCCAATGCAGCACAAAGGCACTCGCAGCATAGCTCTGCAGTGGTCTTTGTCCTGTTGAGAGTGTGCCAAAGCATCAGCAGCCTCAGGACTCACACCTGATGCTCACATGAGCCATGCTGGGTGACTCTGTCAATGCTGCACTGTGATGAGCTGAAGCCTGTTACAGTGATGAAATCCTCAGGGTTTAGAGCCCATTCTTCTGCAAGGTTCAGAAGTTGATGTGTTAAATTCTCCCAGCCAGCACAACCACGCAGGTCTGCTGGCCAAAGGATCACACTCCATGCCAGGAGTGAGCACAGACCCGACTGGGCTGAATCTTTCTGGGCACCAGTCAGAAGGCACCAGGACAGGGTCTGGCCATCCATGACCACTTCTCAAGCCCTGCCGCAGGGAGATGGTGAGTTCCAAAGGGCAGAAGTGTGCCTGGCTCCCTCGCATTGCCTCACATCCACCTGAAAACACAGGGCAAAGTGGTTTGGACAAATCATCGCTGATGAGTCTGGGGTAAGATGCAGGTAGGGTTTGACGCCAGTGGTAAAACCAAAAAGCCTCATATGTTGGGAACTGGAACACCAGGTAATTGCTTAATTGACTCCATGATTTCCACCTCGGTACAGCTGCCTGCAGCACTCAGGCTAAAAGCAGAAGTCCATTAGTAATGCTAGCAGTGGTTTACCTCCAGAACACAGAAAAGCAGAATCCCGAAGCAGTGCAATATTTGGAAAGCTGAGACAAACTCTGTGTCCATTCAGCTTCTTCAGCCATAGCTGAGGGAAGAGAAGTGCTGGGGAGAAAGTCATTGGCTGAGGAAACAAACCAACCCTGTTTCCTGAGCCCTGCAGAGGCAGCCCCAGCCGTCATCCTGGACAGCAGAGCTCCCGGTACCCAGGCACTGGCTCTTTCTGCCAGAAGCACCCATCCCTGCCAGATCCAGCACTGCTGCTCCTCCCAGGTGGCACCGTGGCCAGTGGCATGGTGAACAGTGGTGCCAGTGTGTCTTGTGCTGGGGCCAGGCAGGAAGGCCTGACATGAATGTGCTGTCAGATCCCCCACCCGGCTGGACACAGGTTTGTGGAGTCACTGTCTCTGAAAGAAGCTGAATGGTCAGTGCATACACACTCCTACTTCAGCTTCTTGTGCCAAGAAGCTTGTTTTCAGCAAAACACCCTGAAACCTCAGACTAAGGAATCAGAGTTGGTGCCCCAAGCCTTTCTGCCATGGGCAGTGAGCTCACACTAGCCTAAACAGAAACACAGACTCAAAATGTCCAGAACTGAGAGATCCATGTGGGAAAACAAGAACAAACCTCAAGCAAGATGTATCATTATAAATCCAGCACAGAAGTGATTTATCCCAGTTCCCCACTGGGTGGTACTGAGCAGACCACAGTAGCAGTGTTTCTACTGGGACAGAGAGGGCTCCAGCACACATGAGCCTTTGTGGGTTTCCCACTGCAGAGCAGCAGGAAGGGATGGGCAGGGAGATGGACCCATCAAAAGTTTAAACCAGCAAGAGGCAAGCAAGTGAGCAAAGAAGTTATAAAGATATTTCAGAGGAGCACTGCCAGAATGGGAAAGCTTGAATGAAATAATGTCTTGAGGCTGGTTTAGCAGTCAGGGCTTTTAAACATTTCCTCGCGCTTCCCACAAGACAAACTGACCATAACATAATTTTCCCAGCATGTGCCAATACACATCCCTAAACCAAAAAGGTGCAAATCCTGGGCTTTGCCATTGCACTTGCTTCCTGTCAGCACTTCCCTGGGGAAGGCATCAACCCTCTGTGTCTGGGATGGCATGGCTGGTGCCACCCGAAGCTGCTGCACCGTAACACCGGTGGGTACCACACTGCGCACACCCCAGCGCCATCACTTGGAGCCCGCTTGATTCAGCTGTCAGCACTGCACATCAGTAACCTCTGGTTTATACCAGAGATAACTGTCCCAGTTCAATTTCCTCTGGCAGGATTAAAGCCACCCTGGCACCAGCCAGCCTGGGAGCAATAGGTTTGGACTTTGTTGTTGGGGGTTCATTTCAGAAATGCAGCTGGTCCAAAGCTATGAGTAAACACCACAAGGTAATGGATGGCTGAAAGCAAGGCTTGTCCCCAAAAGCCTTATGAACAATGTATAATTTTTTACAGGAAATAATCATTTATATAATTCCTGTGAACTTCTGTTAACTGCGCCAGGGGAGGAGGGAGGAGGGAAGGCATTAGTCATGCACCAGCAGATGTTTTGACTTATGTAAGTCTTTTTTTTCCAGTTTCTTTTTCTTAAAAAGTCTGCATTTCACCCTGGAGGCTTCTTGAGAGCCTCCTTTGGTTGTTTCAGTGGTGAGGCAGCCAGAAGGTCTCGGGATTGCAGGGAAAGCTGCTTAGCTGGGGCTCTGCTCCTGCAAGGAATAATTAAGATTCCTTTGCTGGGTATCACAGTGAGCTGCTACAGAAGGAAGATGCAGAGCTTTCAAATCACAGCCAGGGAAAGCAAGCCCATGTTTCAATGACTGAGCACACTCAGCTCCAGGTACTCACATGAGCCTCTCCCCTTCAAGGCACACTGTAGATGAGACAGCGCCTGCAGTGGTTTGGACTCAGAAAGTGAGGGACATGTTTGGAAGTACACAGCACTCCACCAGCTCTTCCACAATGTGCACCAGCTACACTGCACAAAATAGGTTCGCATTTCACAGTGCTGAGGACAGCAAAGTGGAGGTGATGTCCACACGGGCACACATCAGCATATCTCTCCTGACAGCACAGGACCACCCTGGCACACTGAGCCCAGGCTGGGTCTCTGTGTCCCAGCAGCCACTGCCTTCTGGGATGGGTTCATGCTCCAATGTGAAATAGCAATCCCTGCCTCCGTGTCCCTGCTGCATGTTCTCTCTTGTGGCACATTCCCTGCATTTAGCACTGCATCCTGACCACAGTCACCACCTCAGTCCTAAAGCAGCATGTGCTGAAACACACTTGCTGACCAACAGCCCACACTCTCTTCCCTTTTCCTCCCTTCAGCTCCTCCAGCATCAGTGAGAATCCAGGAGGTCCATGTCCATCACTGGCTGCCTTCTACATGGCGGCACAGGCTGAAGGCTTTCCTCTGCGGCTCTTGCAGGCAGCCTGGGCCAAGCACTAGCTAGCTCAGCCCGGAGCCAGCTCACACTTCTCATACAAAAACACTCCAGAGAAACTCTGGAGAAGCACCAAGCCAAAGTCTCCTCCTGGGACAGGCTACTGCCATCCCGAGAGCCCAACACAATCTTCTTCACAAGCCCCAAGGAGCAACCAAAAGCCAATAACAAACCAGATGATGTCTATCCTGTTAGTTAGTTAAGATCTGCAAGCATTTTGTTCCAGCAGTACCACTCGCCCCAGCAGGGCTCTGTGCAGGCTCAGCCACCAGCCCACCCTGGAGGTGCTCATGGTTTCCTTTGTTTGATTCCTGCTTTTGAGCATCTCCACAGTAGCAATGTGGTTGCCACATTCCCTTGTGAGCCTCAGCTCCATGTCAGGGCTCTGGTGGCTTCAGTACTTGCCTAGTCATGATTAAAAACGTAATCCTTTAAAAGGCTTTTAGGAAAGGGATGAAAAACTGGATATGACAACAATTTGAAGGCAGAAATTCATCACGAATTTCGTCAGTCTTCACCAGCAGCACGTAAGGGGATGGTTAAAGCTGCTTTGTCAAGAACATTTATTGCTTGCTGGCCAAGACAGATCAGTGTGGGAACTGGGCATTCTTTCTTTGAGCCAGTGTACGAAGGCTTGGGCTGGTGGCCAGCAGCAGTGACACCCCTTCACCATGGAGCATCTTGGGTAGCACTGAGCTGCAGAACTGCATCCTGTCACGGTCGTCAGGACTGCACGAGTTCTCTGCAAGAGCAGCCAAAGCATCTGCACCAAGCTCTCAATGTGCAGCTCAGCTCATCTAGTCTTCAAAATCCCCCAGGCTGTTCCTTTCCTTCATTAAGATATTTATCTTTGTTAAATAGAACCAGACACATTTCCATGTCCACAGAAACACGTCCTATTCATACCAATGGCCACTCAGAGTGGAATTAGGAGCTGTCAAGATGGTGTCTGGCCTTTGAATGCTGACAACAGGCATTATTAGATTTAAAGGGCTGGGATAAGCTTTGCTCCAGTGCTGGAGCTTCATTTCCAAGACACAAACCTCCAGTGTTTGCGTAGCATCAAGAACTCCCAGCCTAAGACTCTGAGGGAAAGAAGCATCTATGGTACAGAGCAGCACCCGTTTACCTGCAACGCTTACTATACACGAGATACATTTAAAATTCATTATATTCCATCTCCTGCACTTGGTTCTCAAGAAACACTTAAACCAAAATGCTCCAACAGCTGTTGCCTTCCACCCAGCTGACAAGTGAAGTGATCCTGAAGCGCACCAGGAACACAGCGCTGCTTTTCAGCCGAGCTGCAATCATAAAAAGGTTTCCAACTCCACACGGCTCTGCAGTATTTACAGAAGATGGATAATGCTGCAATCCCTAAGGCCTGCTAAAATCTGGTTTCCAATGTTTCTATCAAGAGTGAGCCTGTAGATGTTTATTAAGCAAAAAAAGTTAACCAAAGTTGAGGAAACATTCTGATTTTTCCCTCTGCTACAGCAGCCAGCATAGGCAGAGGGTACAAAACAGCTTCCCCAATGGAGCTGCAGCTCTGGGGAGATGGGGGATGTTGTTCTGGTTACATGCTGGAGAAGGAAGACATTCAAAGCAAATATTACAATTAAAACTGAGCCATGAATGCGCTGAAACCAAGCACACACTGCAGCGGAGCTACCTGATGCCGGTTTCCCCAAGCTGAGTGACTATCTCCAGGCAGATCCGGCGCACTTAACTTTGTAAAAATGCTTTGCCAGTTTCAAGAATCAATCTCATCTGGCAGATCCTTTCTGCTTTCCACAGGAAATTAAACATATGCTCACAGAGAATGTTTCCAACTCACGGTCACTGAAATCTGGGAAATAAACTCTCTAACCAGAATGACAGGTTAGAAACCAACATTACTTTATTGTGGTACCAGGTGCATGGGGGATTTTTCTACCTGTTGCACACTGAGAAGGCGCAGTTTACTGCTTATGTATCTTCATTATATACATACTCATTATAATTTGGTCTAATTTACAACCCTGAGAGGCTCCTTGAGTTGTTTACTTTTGCAGCCATTTACCTATTTCTCAGGCCTTATCAGCAGGAGGAATCTACATTGGTTTGAAAGAAGATACCTGGTTCTCTTTGTTGCATGCCTTCCTTATCTCTGTATCCTCTATACACAGCTAAATTCTAGTTTAAGAATCCATGTAGCCTGCTTATGTCTAAGTGTCTATATTCAGTGGAATACTAATTTAATTTGATACCAATTATACAGTGAAATACTAATTTAAGTTGGCGTCAACACATGTGCATCCATTCAGGGAAATCTCCGCCATGCAGCTGGGGCTGTGTTTGCTCTGCCTTACAGCAGCAAGCCCCTGAGAGGCTGTAGCTATCGGGTGTCCCTGAACACCACAGAGAGAGGGCATTGGGGAGGAACAAATGCACTAAGTAGCCCAAGGCAGATGAAGTCCATCTACAATGATGATGGCAGAATTAATATAGACCCTTAGCAAGTAACATATACCCTTAGTGGTACAGCAATAGAGTGTTTGCCAACTGCAAGCAAGACAGGGCAGCTCCTGGCAGGCTGGATCAGGGACCTGTAGCTCAGTGCTGCCCAAAAGGACCCACAACTGTGCTGAAGCTGCAGGCAGCAACAGGGTCTGTAAAATCCCCACAAAGTGGGATGCCCAGGGTGAGCCACCTTTCCCCCCAGGTGGCCCCAGACCACCCCACAGGGCCTTGGCTCTCACCAAGAGGGCATGCTTCCTTCTCCAAAGTTATGGGCAGCCATCCCAGATCCGACACTGCTTCCTCAGTGTGACCCATGGCTGTGTGCATATCTCTGCTGTCACCAGCAGCACCAACACAGCCGTTTCCAGGGCAGTCGGACCCATGGGCACTACAGTAGCAGCTTTAGAGGACAGGACGGCCATGCACAGTCCATGTCAAGAGCTGGTTGCAGGCTTTGGGCGCACCACAGCACAGTGCTCCATTTTAGTTCTAATCATGAATGGAAAACCTTTATCTCATTTGCTAAAAGCACTTTAATGTCTTTACACAGGGGAAAAGAAAATAAAATGTATTACTACTTTGAGTTATTTAATTCAGTCAGCAAGACTGAAAGCACTCTCTGCACTTCAAGCCCAGGTTCAAAGCATTAATCACTCAAAATTCTGCCACCGTTTTCCTTTACATTTAATTTCTATGCCACTTTTTCATTCATTAACTATGAGTGTGACAAGTGACAGACTGCCCTTAGGTGCACCTTTAAAGCACGTACAGTGAATGGTTGTTGGATCCATCTAAGTACTTAATTATTGGAGCCACCGAAATAAAAGGCGAATTACCCTCTGAGTATTTCTTGACAATTAATTACCCAAAAGATGACTGGAGAATGCCAAGGTTTCACTTCAGCACTTCATAACAGTCTCTTGTTAAACTCTCAGGTCCCTGATAGGGCTGAGACACAAAGCCAGGGCACCCAGCACCAGCATGACCTTTCCAGAAGCATTTGCAGTGTTAAAAATAAGTGCTGTGCTGCTTCTCTTCACCAGTGAGGAACAGGGCCTGTCAGCTTCGTGCTTTCCATCCAGACATCTTTGTCATCTTCTGGGTTTGCCCTTAAACAGTATTTCATTAGAAAAACTGTCTGCTCTCAGCCCATGAAGAGGCAGGACAGGGGAAGGATGGAGTGCATTCACCTCTCAGTGTGAGATGGGGCTGCAGTGCCATCGGGATCCCTGTCTTGTGCATCGCAGCGGCATTCCCCACAGGGCAGGGCCCTGCTAAGGAGCATCGCTCAGTGGCAGCCAAGCCTGGCTCCTGCAGTGCCCTGACAGCATTCCGAGCTGTAAGCCATGGAGATGGACACGCTCAAGCCCAGAGTGGTTCCAGAAGGGGAAAAAGAGATTTTTGTCTTGGTTTTCCCCAAGCAAGACTGGCTCAGAGACACCAGCAGGAGCAGCCCTGGGGGCTACCGCAGACCCAGTGGGCAGAGCGCAGAGGGCAGTCACATCCTACCCCATCCAAAGACTTCAAATAGCAGGGAGGACACCAAGTTTTGGCATTTGAGGGACAGCTGCGGATGCTGTGAGCTCCTGCTCCGCTGCACAACTGAGTGCTTCAAAGGCAAGGCATTATCCACATCACCTTGCAAATTGCTCTCATGCTATTATTGTACGTGTGCTGTTAATTCAGTGTGGTGAGCACTGGTTTTTAGCCTGATATCTGGTAATTTGTCTTTTAGGCTAAAACACGCTGCATTGGAGAGTGCTGGAGGCTGCACTGGGCACACCTCAGCTGTGGCAGGTCCTACTGACACCAGGCAGCCTCTCTTAATGCCAAGCCCACCCCTGCTGCAAAAGGGGCCTGGGAATCGCAGATTAGGATGGTGGGGAATGAATGCTAGAAGCAAAAGAAAGCAAACAGCGTCAATTGAAGGAACAACTGGAAGAAGGTAAAAAACCATGTTCCTGGGCACAAATCCTTCTGCATTTACTGTGTAATTGAAGTCTCCTGTTCCCTTCATCATACCTATAAACAACTTTGTTCTTTACCATGAATGATTCTATCATAAAAGGTAAGGACTTAATAATGGAGCAGGCATAAATGAAAGTAAAATGGGAGAACAAAACCAAGCACAAGATAACCTGGCTGCCCTGCCTGTACCACAGCCTGGCAGGCTTTGCAAACATCCTGTTCTTCCCAGCCTGCCTGAGAGAATCCAGCGCCTTAAAAACAGTAATGATGCACTCATACTCATTACATGTAAATGTAATTAGCACCATTAAGACCTCATTCCTTGATAATATTGTACTGAATGTGCATATTGCTCCTCTCCCAGCCACTCACTGGGCACTGGGGGGTTGTGCAGCCCCTGCTGGGTCTGAAGGTCTGGGGGGTCAGAGGTCCCTGTTCTGCTGCAGCAGGGAGGAGTCAAGCTCTAAGAGCAGTACCACCAACAAGTACTGAATTAGTGTCTCTGTTTCCACACCTACTCACACATCCAACTGCTTGTTTGCATGTCAGTTGGTCTGGCAGAAGATACATGTCTTCCGGCACCCTTGGGTGCACCTATGTCCCACGACCTTTTTGGCACAACCGGGAGTTGTTGTTGTCCCATCCTGGGCACAACAGACTGAGAGTCAGGCAGCTGCTCTGCAGTCTGGGCTTTGGAACCATGAAACCTGCGCATAAAACCATGCACAGAAACCTCTAACACCCCATATCTGTCAATCACAGGATGCCTCATGACAAGGAGAAATGTCCCTTGGCTCCTGCACAATGCTGCTGTGCTCTGTCAGCAAGTGGGATGACAACACTGGACCCTCTGCTGGCCCCTGATCCAGCATCCAGCAACACTTTGCTAGCTTCAGATTGAAACGCCTTCATTCATTCTGCCTTTTGCCACCTCAGGCAAGTCTATTTTATCTTGGGAAAAATCAGTTCTTTACCAGGAAACACCATTTATTGAAAAGAAGAAAACAAAAGAGTCCTTGAGGAGGAATCAATGGGAGCTGCTTTCCCAGTCAATACTGTCTGAAAAACAAATGGGTCCTGCTGCGAATCAAAGGCGCTGCCAGATGTGCTCCAGGAAATATTGCATTTGTTCCTGCTCAGCCAAGCAACAATCCCTGGCCCCTCTTCACATTATTGCTCAGGAGTAATGTTGTCATCAAATATCCTATGATAAAAACACCACAGCAGAGATGACATGCTCTGATGTGTGCTTCACAGAAATGGGCTGCTCCAGTCAGAGCAACCTATGTAAGAAAGAAAAAATACATTAAGTTCCCCCTTAGATTACAGATTAACTTCATCCCTCCATTGACACTATCATTTGAGTTAGTTCCACTGAAAATGCATCATACTTCTAATCTTAAGGCAAGTACAGCGAGTTTCAGCTGTCAGAAGTGTCCTGCACAAGATTTAGAGTCGAGCTTGAGAACAGACTATTTAGAAATCATTTTTTTGCTATTATGCTTTTTAGATCTTTGTTGATTTTCCCTTCCAATAAAATATCCAAACCTCACTGAGAAAAAAAAGTCCTGGGGAAAGCTTAGTTCTTGTGTAATGCAATAACTGTCCCTGGCATCGGGACAAAAGTACACTGCAAAATACTCGGAAACAGCCCAAATAGGTATTTGTTTTAAACCACAATTATTTTGTACGTAAAAGCTCAGGCAGTGGGTACAAGGCATTGCCCTCCTCACCGGCACAGCAGCAGAGCCCCTCCAGTGTGGTGTCTGCACACATCCCAGCCCTCATGGACCCAAAGGGCTGCTTCTAAAGCTCACCAGTGCCATGGGGAGCGCTGGGTCTGAACAGTGGTCTCAGGGGAGACACTGGTCCCCGTACATGCAGATCATCATGCAAATAACTCTCCTTACATAGAAGTTAGATTCACGAGGCAGCACTCAAGTGGACCTGGCAGATAATTACAGCACCATGCATGGATTATAAACATATATTTTAATGTCCTTTTTGGTAAATAGGAAGGTAGTAAACCAAGATAAAGGCACAATGGGATGCTAAATACCAAGAGTCAAGTGGTATTTAACACCCAAATAGTGAGTTTGCCTCCAGTTTCCTCCCTCTTTTCAGAAATATTGGTGGAGAATAATCTCATAGCAGTTTGTACAGATCTCAGTAATGGGAACCCTTGAATGGCTCTGCAATACAGTGCAGACAAAAGTCCCCATCTTTCAGAAACCAATTTTAACTTCACCTCCCCAGTCTGCATCCGGGGCACCACAGGCATCTTCGAGCCATGGGCTCCTCCTGGCCCAAATCCCACGCTTTTCTGATGGGTTTCACTTCCATGGTGCAGGGAGCAGCTCTATTCAGTAATTGCTCTGATACACCAGGCTGGGAAGTACTTGCCTGTATTTATGTGTATTTCTAGCTTCAGAGGGAAGTCATCACATATGTTAGAGTGCAGTGGTGTGGAAAGTTATTTTAATGCAAATGCTGCATTTGGCCCATAGAAATTAATGTCCTCGATTGTTTATACTTGAAGTTAATGATTACTAACTTCAGGCTCCCGCTTCAGCCAGGGAACTAGCCCTGTTGGGGAGAAATGGTTCGGGTCTTAAGTATCAGCTGAGCAGAAAGGTGCTCAGGTAGAGCCGTGGGGCATCTCGAGATCCCCAGCCAGGAGAGAGCCTGTTCCTCAGCAGAGCGGCACGTTACCCACGGAGCGCACAGCATGACACGGGTACTGTCGACCAGACTAGCCTGCAAGGGCATTGCGCTGAGCCGTCGCACGCAGAAGCATCGCACACCCGCCAATGGCTGGTATTTAGCTACGGACTTTTCCCGACCGGGGGCCGCTCCGTAGCCGTCCCCTCCTGCAGCCGGAGCCGCGGGTGCCCCGCGCGGGGAGCGGATTAATGGAGCCCTGGAGCATCCCTGTCCATCCCGGCGCGGAGCGGGGCCGCGGCGCCGCCGGCCTTTCTCCAGGTAAGCGGTCGGCGGGCGCCCTCTGCTGGTAAGAGCGGCCCTCCTCCCTGCGCTGCCGGAGCTGCGGCCGCTCAGCTCGCGCGGGATTGGCGTCAGCCGGGCTGCGAGACACCTTGATGGTCATCACGTCCAACCGTTAACCCCGCGCTGCCAAGGCCACCACTAAAGGAGCTCATCTGTATGGGTTTTCAACACTTCCAGGGGTGGTGATTCCACCACTGCCCTGTGCCAATGCCTGATCACCCTTTTGGTGAAGATATTTCTCCTAATACCCAATCCCAACCTCCCCTGGTGCAGCTTGAGGCTGTTACCTCTTGTCCTATCACTTGTTGCTTAGGGATGTGCCGCAACACGAGCTTGACCCACACAAGAGCCCAGCCACAGCCCAGGGACCTGGCAAAGCCCCACGGGGTTTATTTCCTAGGAAGGTGTCCAGGGGCCTCCCCCAGCTCAGGATGTCTGGCAGCGAGTGCTGGGCTGAGCCAGCACTGGACCAGCTTACCAGTGCTCTGGATGCCTGGGGAGCTGGGGCGTTGTGGTGAGCAGCCCCAGAGCAGAGGACCCTAGCAGCCTGGAGCCAACCCTGAGCTCACCTTCCTGGGCTGTGCCCAAAGCTGCCAGAAAGGCCAGGCAGGCACCTGCCTTCAGGAGATGGAACTCCAGCAGCGTCTTCCCCTGAGCCAGCCCACTCTCTGTTAAGGGCCCACACAAACCACTGCTAAACCAGTGCCAGCTGTTCCTGCAGCTGCCATGCATCAGGAAGAAATCAGGGGGGTCCATTCTCCTCTGTGCTGCCAGGACTGGGAAGAAAGTGAAGCCAAAAACAATGGAAAGAAACATAATACAGGCTCTGAACAAACCACCAGCCACAGCTTCTTGTCAGCTCAGGTGTGAAGTGCACTCTGACTACACTGGGGCTGCTTATTTAGATGTGGAGTGTTTTATCCACTCAGCAGCTAGAAATATTGTCCAGAGTCCTGGCATTCCCAGGGCTGGAGACAGCGTTTGTTAGTGCACAGGGCAGGGAAGGGTGCTCCAGGCCCATAGCAGTGCTCTGCACTCCCACGGTCTGCAGCGAGAACCCTGGAGGGGCTATGGGGAGAGACAGGGCCGACGGTCCCCCATGTCCCCAGGCACCCCATTGCCTGCTTTGGGGTGACTTCTCCCCACCCTGCAGTGAGATGGTCTCTGTCTCACCGACATCACTTATGACAGCTGAAACTTAATGTGTGCAGCACCGTGCAAGGCAGCGGTCAGCAGAGTGGCAATCAATAAGGAAGAATTATAACAAGGGCTGAATTAAGAAGGTACCCAGATGGGATGAAATTAAATAATAGGCACTCATCATTCAAGTCATCCCCCCTCGGCACCATGCTTGAGTGAGGCCACACAAGCCATATGCGCACTGCAATTCACTGGCTGTCTGAACGACTCCCAGCACTCCAGGTCCTGGTGTAGCACTCTCACAGCCAGATGCTCCTCACAACAGCATGAGGCTGAGGCATTGCACCCAGGACTGCTCAGTGGGAAGCACCCAGGAGCCAACACTGGCTTCCAGCACCACGTCAGCAGCCCTGGGTAACTCATCCTCTTGTGGGCTGCAGTGGCAGCTTTGGGACTCCAAACCAGCCTTAATGAAAGTAAGTTTATAAAGCTGCCTGCACCTCAGCACAGGTACTGAGCCCAGCCTTAAACATTCCCAATGCCCATTCAATAGATATCCCACTAAAAACCTTGCTGTCAGGAGAAAAAACGATAAATAGCTTAACATGAGCCTGTATCAGTTAGGAGTCCTGGGCAACAGGAACTTTTAATTGGAAATCAGTCATCAATTTACTGATAATGCTGACATTTACTCTCAGACCAAGGCTTCATTTGGCTCATTAAGTACCAGCATCACTGTGAGGACCTTCTCAACTCTGGGAGATCCCAGAGGAAGAACAATCTGGATGCAGGACAGACCTTTGATGAAACCAGCAGTGCATGTGCATTAGGAAACTGTTTAATTAAGTTGCTTTATCTGGTAATAAATCTCATGAGCTAAAGCCACCAGTGCAGAGGGCTGGGTAAGGAGTGACCCAGTGTGGTGGGGATCACTGGCGTGGTGGTGCCATTGCTGGGAACTGGCAGGGAGCATGGGGCTGTGCCACATGGACACCTCCAGGGCAGGATGCTGGCTGCACAGTGTGGACTGTGATGGACGATGTCCTCCTGCACTCACCATGGTTTTCACATCCACTTAGCTGGCTCTGGCTGGTTCTTTAGAAGCAAATGGGGCCAGATCACAGGACGTGGTGCCAATGGGGATCTGCTGCCCTGCAGGAAGGGCCTTTGTTTGTCTCCTTGGCTTGAGCAGCCCTTAAGCCCTCTCTTCCCTTCAGTTAGGAAGGAGATAATCGCTCTTGCCTCTCGTCCAGGGGAAGCAGCTCTGGCAGCTCAGCAGGTATTTGTGGAGAGGGGGCAGTTGTAATTATCAGTGGGCAGAGGATGGAGGCACAGAGCCTCTGGTCCTGAGGGGCTGCACCTGGGAACAGGCAGGGGAGCAGCAGGTACAGGCAGAGCTGCTCAGGGGACCAGTGATGGAGGAGAGGAACAACCCCTAACAGAAACCCACACTTGACATGAGAATGAGGGAGCTGCCACAGATCTCCATTCCTGGAGAGCCTATGGGCACTAACAGGCTCGAGGAGTGAGCTGCTGGAGGGACACGAGCACTGTGTTGTGGTCCCCTCCCAGTGATAATTAACATCTGTGCAATCAGCTCTCGGAAAGGAAGCCTGCTCTTGCAACGCTTCACTGCCAAAGCCTCCTCTGCATTTTGAGAGCAACACTAACCTGACTCTTCTGCGCAGGCAAGCACGGATGCGCTGAACTGCTGAGATGGGCAGCTTGGTCCCCCTGCCCGTTCAGTGTCACCCCGGCCTCATCCAGCTGATGCTCCCCCTAAGGCACAGGCACACCAAGGTCCTGGGGAGCTGATGTAGGCAGAGATGATGGTGAGGTCCCTCCGGAGCAGGTGTGGAGTACAGCTCCGTGGCTGCCATCCTCACCTACCCCTTCCCCACCTGAGGCAGCCCACGCTGTGGGCAAGCGATAATGCACCCAGAGGTGCCCTCACCCAGCAGGAGGCTTGTGAAGGGATTTTGTTACCTAAATGGATTTTAGATAAAATTTAAAAGAAGCAATGCTCCCTCTGAAACTTGGGGTACATCTTGGCCAGTGCAGCTCAGCACAGCTCCTCCACACCAAGGGAAATGGGCAAGTTTACACCCCCTTGGAGGCAGCGGGGTGGTTTTTTATTGGCTCACATCTCTCTTCCCTGTGTATTTTCACCATATGCCCAGAGCTGGGAGGAAGAAGCCCATCTGTGCTCTCGGTGGTTCATCTGAACAGACACAGTGGAACACACACTATCAGCCATGGTAAGCCACCACTCATGGCTATGGGGGAAGGTGCTGTGGAATGGCTCTGGAGCAGGACGCTGGCCACCTCTGACTGAGGGTGTCAGACCAAGGGATGAGGGATGGGGAAGCCACAAGCACAAATGCTCCCAGAGGCAGCAAATACTCTGAAACCACATCCAGTGTTTTTGAGAAAAGTTAAGCAGTTTTATTCAACGGGATGAGTCCACACCCAACCAGTGGCTTCATCTACATGGCATCATCAGCATACATGACAGAGAACCCACTCAGACACTCTAGCTGAACAGCATCTCACCATACATTACAGGGACAACACCAGAGGAGGACAACCGTTACAAAGGGCAGCCAGCCAGCAGTTTCCTAAGGCTTCCCAGCAGAACCAAACCCATCCTCACCAGACTTCACAGCCCAGCCACTTGGGACTGGACAGGGCTCAGGACATCTACTGCCGCCCCGTGAAAACCACAACACTGCTAGTTAAATAACACAGCCCAGGGTTTACAAAAAGGACCTACCAGGGGTACTTCAGCCTACGGAAGGAAGTGCACTGTCACCACCACCCAGGGACTGATACACTTGCACGCGCTGCTGAAGTCTGTACATAGAAGAGGCCGCTTCGGGTGCCGCTGCTCTTGAGCCAGCATCATTGAAGGCGATGCTGAGCTCCGGGGAGGGTGGGCAAGCACCAAGGAGCCCCCTGGCACAGGATGGAGAAGGTCTGCGGGAGCCGAGCCAGAGGCCAGCACTTGCTCTGCACAGCAGAGAAACCTGCTCCATGAACACCCTGCTCTTGGCTGCCCGGGATCCCACCACCCGCTCCCAGCAGCAGCACAGCCGGAGGTTGTCACAGTGAAAGCTCTGTGAGCTCTCTGAGGCCTACAGTCTTTACACCTTTAGAGAGGTATCGAGGATCGGGGTAGAGTCACTCATAGAACATGAGCAGGTTCCAGTTCTGATACTCCTACAAGGTAATGTGTTTCAATTTTGTGCCAAGTTAGCTTACAGAAAAATACATTTCTTCCCTTAAATTTACAGTAGTTAAAACTACAATTGGAATAGCGTGTTAAAAAGGGGTAGTTTATTCTCCAACAAAACGTCCTGGTTTTCTTGTCTTTAAAAAGAAATCAAATAAAATAAAAAAGGACTTTAAAAACAATCACCCCAGCACAACGCAACTGTACAAAGGAAATCTCGATGTGTACAGCTCCTAGGACGTTAAACTCCAAGCATTTGTTCTGGTGCTCAAAAAGGCACTTAAAGATAAGAAAACAACTGTATTAAAAACCCACAACGAAACAAACCAAAGGAAAACGAAAGGCAATAATTTAATAGAAAGACACTGGAACTTGTACCGCATCTTCAAAAGTAGGAAGGGAGGAAACAAAAACCCCAACCTCATAAACATAGTTTTGCTATCAAGTCATCTTTCAAAAGTATATAAAAAAACCAGAACACTGGCAAAGTGAATGTTCTCCAGGAACTAAATGGAAAAGAAAGAAATAGAACTGCTGGCAACGAACAGACAGCTCTCGTGCCAAATGGGTTTCTTCCCACCCCCTAGAAGCACATTTGCTGGTTCATTACTAGACCAGACTGACAGCCTGTTTGAACATCTGCTGCCCGAAACGACAGAGGCGTTGACCTCCAGGTTAGCTTAAGTCAGGAAAAGGGGGAAAATCATGAGGAAAAAATAAACATCAGTACGAACCAATTGTGGTAATTACAAATGTCAACAATGTTAAGAGACAAGTACATAAACACCGTTTCCCCTCACAGCATTATACGGAGGAACAATGACAGAATCACTACATACAGTACTTCTCCCCCACTGTACACTGAAAGGTTAGCTTTGCGGCTTTGTTTTCCACTTCTTTTTATTACTACCATTATTATTATTACTGGGTTTTATTTTTACATTGAGCTACCTACTAAGTGCAAAGATTTGGTGAGTGGCTTTCATCTAATCTTACCCTATTTTTTTGTACAGTTTACATGTTAACAGTTACTTTCCCGCATTTAAGCAAGTACAGCAATATATACAGAGCAGGGCAGGGAGGAAGGGACACATGCTTGTGCACTGGCATGGGAACAACACCGGGCTGGTCCCGCCAGGGTTGTGATGGGTCTGGCACATGGAGGAACATAGGGCAAGCTCCCAGCTGAGACACGAGATGCAGCAGGACCCATGGGTTCAGCCATCGCTGCCTTCCTGAAGCCGGACTGCTCCTCTGGCCATGGGCAAGCTGGGTGCTGCAGTGGTGCTGGAGAGAAGAGCAAGAAGAAGGGGGGAACAAAAACCTACCATGGGCAGGGACTGTTAGATGAGGCTCACTAGCTGCTTTGTCCAGGCACAAGACAACAGCAGAAATCAGAGATAGCAGGAAGAAAGGATGGACATGGAGGAGCCATTAGTACCTGGTCATATGGAAGTGACCAAATAAACCATGGGTCATTGCATGGAAATCTGTAGAAGAAAAAACTGCAGGAGAAGCACAGAGTGTCTTGAATTCAGTGCTCACAGGAGACTGGATTATCAAAGTACCATGCAACCCCCAGCTCTTTCTGCATATTTTTTTTCTCTGGGTTAAATGCTCAGACGGAAAACAAAATGTAGATTCTTTTGCATAAACTCAAACTGTTATATTATATAGTACAGTACAGAAAGTGCAAAATACCACCCCATCAGATCAGTTCTGCATCTGATATGGTCAAATATGGCTCATGCTTTTCATGCAAGAAGATACAATCTGAATCAAGACCCTCATGTGCTGCTGTGCAACTTCAAATAAAGGAATGTTATTGTACCTCCTCTTGCCCACTTAGTCCCCATCTGTTGAGATACCATTAGGTTTAAAAACAAGAAACAAATGTGTGGGGAAAGGGAAATGACACATCTCAAAACTGTGTAAGCGACTCTCTGCTGGTTTGCCACTAGTCCTTGTTCATTCTGAAATCCAGAGTCCTGTGGACCCTGCTGTGCAGGCAGGGCAGCACCATACCCCACTGCAGCAGCATCCTCCTCCTCCCTGTGTGAAGCAATGGAGCACACCTAGTTTTGTGTCCCTGCTCCTGGCCGGGGCATCGCAGCACACATGAAGGTGTCTCAGGATCCCGCTTGAGCAGACACTCCAGCCAGCCTGACACACGCTGTCAATTGTGAACTTCCACCTCTTCTCCATAGGCCACCAGTGAACAACATCCACTGGATTTCCCCCCCACCCCTTCCCTTTTTGTAAATGCTAAGAGGTGCAGAAAGTAAACTCCAGGATTGGCCTTGTATTGCTCAACGCACGACTGCTACGTACCTCCACGCACACACACGCACACGAATAGCCTGGGAAAAACTCAAATCAACCCTGCATCTCTATAGAGGACATTTCAGAGCCAGTTTCTGAGGTAAATCTACTTTTTTTAAAAAAGTCACTGAATTCTGTACACTTTTGTTTTTTAATATATACTTCTACATAGAGCGTGTATTCTCCAGTGCCAACATGTACACCCACTGCCTCCTCCTGCCGTTGGGCTGCAAGCTTGGGAAGTGTTTCTGTATGGATGGGGAGGTGTGTGTGCACACATATGTACATACACACACACACACACACGTATGTACAATCTACCACCAGGCCTAGGCTACGCACTTGCTCCCATTCAGGAGAGGTTCCTCTTGAGCACAGATCTGACTTCTCGCTTGGCAGAGCGAGGCTTTGCTGGGCTGCCAGCCTTGCTCCCACCATCCAGGTGCTGGCATTCCCGGCCCCAGCCTACATGGTGCCTGATTTATCCGCCGAGCTGCTGGGGAACAGCTTCTCAGTGGGGGTGACAGCGGGGCTGCCCACCCCTGAGCTGCTGCTGCTGCTGGAGCGGTGCTGCACCACTGGCCGCACTGGCCGCATTGGTGGGGGCCGCAGCTGAGCCCCGGCCAGCCGGGCTGACAGCGCCGGCTTGAAGGTGGTCATCATCTCCGTGGTAGAGCTGCTGCTGCGCCGCATGGCTGCATCGGGGTCCCGGATCAGGATGGTGTGCAGGGGGCTGGCAGGCTCTGAGTTGGCAGCACCCATCGGGGGGTTCTTCATGGGCTCCAGTGTGTCCAGGACCACGTCGGGAGCCTGCTTGGCTGTGTTCTGCCTCTCCAGCTCCCGCAGCTCATTCAGTGCTGTGCTCATGGTCTTCTCGATGTCCTGCAAACGCCATTGACAAAGGGATGTCAGCACCAAGCCACAGCACCACCCCACTCTTCTGTATCCCTCACTCCATGAAGAGACCCCCCAACATGGCATGTGTGTCTGTATGAGTGTCTCTGACCTAAGACAGAGCCTCCAGGCAAAGCAGGAGCCTTGGGACAAGATGTAAAGTCCCATCTCCGGCTGCACAAAGATGTCCCGTATCTCTCAAGACAGGAGGAGTTTCATTGCCAGCTCAAAGGCAGCAAACCCCAACCACCATGAGTGATGGGGTGAACACCAGCCTCTCCACAACTCCCAAGACAGGGCATCTCTACACTCCCCCACAGCACTGAGGCTGGTTTTTCCCAAAAAAACCAGAAGGCCCTGCAGCCTCCATCAGATGTACAGGACCTCTGCTGCCCCTGTGCCTACAGGGCAATGGCGTATGTGGGGCAGGAACACACAGGGACATATGTGGAGTAAGCAGCATGATGGCAGCTTGCCCTAAATAGAAGAGTAAGAATTCTCCCTGCATGCAGGGAGGCAGCAGGGTGAGACCAGCCCCAGCCTCTCATTGTGTCTCCAGGGCATGGCCTCCATGGTCTGTCCGCAGAGACCTTCCAGAAGGTGAACCCGGTTCAGCCAGAAGTGTCCCTTTAAAGTAAATCAGCTAAACTGCCTACAGCTGCAGTACTGATGGTCTCATTCAGAAACAGGCTCTAGTTTGGCTTCACTTAAATCTGCCTTAACTCAGTTAAGGCTACTGACACAGAGAGACCATCTGAAAGTGATTTAAGGCAACTGAACCAAGTGTTTAAAAAGTAGGTGTAGTTAACTCTTTTCACTGTCCTAAGATAGATAAGTCCTTTATTTTTTAATGCATACAAAATGCTTGGTGAGCCTCAGAGAGCATTCAGAGGATCAGCAGAAAGGAAATAATGATCAAGGTAGCTCCAATTAATAGGTAGATCAGGTAATGAGTGAAAATATCCTCCCAGAGCTAAGCCACAGGACTACCAAGTCCAGCGGCCCTGCAGACTCAAGGTAAGAATTCATTTACATCAGCTGAGTGAGAATTTTTCACAAGGCTTAAAAACCACCCCCCAAAGCCAAGAAAATTGTGCCTATTGTGCTCTATCCTCAGCATTTACCCATCCCTCTGGAGGCTCCACAGCCCTGCACTGCTGGGGTGCCCATCTGGGGCTGCTGGGGACTTCATGGGTGCTGCTATCCCATCTCAAGGTGGACATGGTCCCCAGCTGAGCCATCCCTCAGGGCACATACTGCACTATGACCATAACTTGTAAATGGATCACACCAAACGCAAGCTCTTGATGGTCAGAAAAGCTGGATAGCATGCTGCAGAGCAAGAAAACAAGGAGCGTGGCTGGTGGAAAAGCAAACAGGACAGAGTGCTTCATCTCTGCAACCATCATTATTTATCCCACTGAAAGCAGCTGATTCTACATACAACATCCTGCCTAACCCCATGGCACACAGGCTGCTGCATCAGTGACCATCCCACAGCTGCTGCTGCTCCTGCCCAAGAATGGCATGAAGCAAACTGCTGGAAACTGCTGAAACTGGGGACATTGAACAGCCCATCCACAGCACCACCAGCACCCAGGGCCCTGACACACACATTGGTGGGGACTGTGCCTGAACTAGGTGGTCCCTAAGAGGCTGGGAATTCTGAAACCTGCTCCCTGAAAGGACCATTCTCTGAGATGTTAACAGGTTTGGTATAATCCATAGCTGGCTGGGGGCCTCCTGCCAGTGCTAGAGAGGAGGCCTGCAGGCTTTGCTTAAGGTAACATGTATTTAATGAGCATTGTGGAACTGATGGCTTAATGTGACACTGAGGATGTCGCATGGCCGAAGGCATCATATTGAAGTCAGTCTAACAATTCTGAGGTCCTAGCTACAACAGCCCATAACAAACCTGAAGTCTTTTCTCTGAACACTGATCATCAGTCAAATTCTGATTTGGCAAATCCAGTTTTCTCCTCTTAAAGCTCCTTATGGAGCGCCAGATGAAAGTAACGCGCTTCCTTCCCTGTGGGAGGCAGGAGCTGCCAGCACATTTCAGCGGTGGATCGAATGTTTCTGCCTATTGCTTAGAACAAACAAGGTTTGTGGAAGGAGGCAGCATCTTTTATTAGAACAGCCAATACAGTTGGAAAAGCAGGCAAGCTGTTGGCTGCTCATCTTTATCTTTAAACCACTGCAGCCTCAACAGCACTGTAATTCTGGAGTGTGTTGAAGGGGCTCTGCAGCACTACCCCAGTGACTTAGACTTTAACCTCTGGATCCCTGGGCACTGAGAGCCACTTCACAACCCTCTTACCTCAGCAAGCGCTTCTGCTTCTAGAGATTTCTGATCTCCGAGACTACTGTGTCTAGTCGATCCACAGGTCGATCTCAGCGGGTGGCCATCAGACAAGGCCTTCCTGTCTGGGAAATTGATGCTGCCTGCACTGCCGAATGTCGCCATTCTGCGCTTTTCGGGACTGTCAATCCTGCCCCTGTTTAGAGGTATTTTGTGGGGGCTGCTAGGGCAGGCCGCTGCTCGAGGAGGAGTGTCTATGCCAGGACCCATCCCTCGGGGTGGGCTGTGGGTGTCCCCCCCGCTTCGACGGCGAGGGATAGCTGCACCGTCAGACCTCAATCTTACTCTGCAAAGAATCCATCACAAGACTAAGGTCACTGTCCGTCGGATCAAAGCATTTGGTTGCATGCTGTAAGACAATCACTCAGCTCTGAGAGCTCAGATCAAACCAAACTCCAGCCTTTCAGCTCTAGAAGACTGAGGCAAAAGGAGGGAAGACAGACATTTTTAGCCAGTGCCAAGAAAGGGATAGCATTGCACCTTCTTTACCTGTTAAGATCTGTATTAGCAATGCACATGAAAACCCCCTCCATGCTTGTATTATTCTGCAGTGCTTACTGGAGCCTTCCATTCTGTCATGCCCTGCACCACACACTGACTCTCCCCACACAACACCAACCACGCCTGTGTTCATAGGAAAATGAGGGTTTCTCTACCTGCCCATGACTCCCCCAAAGCCATAGTCCACAATATGATCTGTCGGAGACTGGATGTCGTTCTTGGAGGAGGCTTTATCATCCAGCAGCGGTCCACTGCTTGCCTCACTGTCTGCCTTCTGGCTCAGGCTGTCGGAGAATGCATCATCCCTAGGAAAAGGAGACCTCCATCAGTAACAGGGCTCTGCCCTAGAAGACAGGCTAGGGCCCAGCCACAACACAGACCTGAACATCACCAGCAGCTTTAGAGATTGTTAACAAAGGCCTGGACCAAGGCCACCACTTAAGACAGCACTCATTGCTTGGAAAGAGCAAACATCATGTCTCCATACCCCCCTGCGCTGTTGTTGCCATTGTAATCTACCCAGGTACAGTAGCTGTAATAGCAGCAGCATCTGTGAAGCAGCCTAGGATGTGCCTACAGGCCAGGTGGACACTGAACAGTGCCAGATCAATGTGCACAGGGGGCAAGGACAGTATTAAGCTTGAGGTCAACGACAGATGGGGCTCAGACGCACTGAAGTACAGTATTTACTGCTTGGCTTTATCACCTTGAAGAAACAGATTTTGCACGGATCCAGACTTTTCATCAAAGTCATTAAACTTTGGGAAATCTGACCACCTATTTCAGGAGGCTGAAGTGAACCTTGTGAAGACATGTGATTTTAACATCCCGGATCAACACATGCCACTGTACTCACATGTCTTGTACCACAATGTACTGGTGGGGTATGAGGCCATCCACACCATTGTGTCTCCCTTCCCACCAGTCTTCTGATGCCCGATGGTACAGGAGGAGCGAGGCCCCTTTCTTAAAGGAGAGCTCTCGTGGAGATCGTCCAATGTAGTCAAACTTCGCTATGGCTTCAATCTGCTCCACTTCTGCCAAGGAAAGAAGCACATATAGAGAAGAGCTTAATTCAACAGTCCCCAGAGCACAATAAATCTAGAGACATCTCACCAGATGGCAGTAATGCTGCTACCCTAGCTTCCCAAGAGTATCTTTCAATGAGTACAAACCAACTTATTTTTAGATTGATCAAGTCATTTTGTTCTTCCAGCCTTCCTGGGATTTCTCACAGACTCACAAACTACCAGCAATTACAAAAAGCTACAAACCAGATGGGGAGTAGTTGAAATTTCCCTGTGTGAATATGGCATCACCACCCACATTCCCATTTTCTGCCTATAAAGTGATTTCTTTAGTTACAGAACCCCATTATCCTCCAGACTGGGATTCTGTCAAGCTCTGTCAGATACTGTGATCAAAGCCCCACCTACCTTCTCTTCCTTTCCTAATTCTGGAGACAGTTTGGCCTGAATTATTGATGAGTAATGAATCCCCTTTTGGGGATGCCCATAGAAACAACGATACCGGCTCTGGTGAGGCAGCTGCTCCGCATCACTCCAGTACATCTGCAGATCTTCCAGCACTCTACCTCACCGCTTCTCCACTTCTTCTAACTGAAACTCTACCAAACACCAGGGATTCACAAACTGAGAGTTCAGGGTCTGAAATTCAATTGGGCTGCAGCAGGACTTCACTCTGGGAGGTTGTGAGCGCACCAGGAACCTCTGAGCCTCTGGCCATGGGCATCACAGTGGAAGCTGCTGTTGCATTTAGAGAGGAGCCTGTTGGTATTGAGGACCCAGCTCTTCTGCAAGTCTGTTTCCAGCTGGGAGCACTGAATCCCAGGGAAAGCGCTGCAGCGATCACAAGGCAGTGGCAGTGTTTCTCTCTGCAGTGGCAGAAGTCCCTGTCCTGCACTCTGTCTCACCTTGCTCCAAGACAACGGTGAAAAAGCAGGCTGCTAACACCCAGCTACCTCTAGCTACCTCTATTGGAGCCAGCAAGCAAGCAGTTAATGTATCTTGATTATTTAAGACTCCAGATCATTTTAAACCCCACCTGGAGATGGGCAGACAGGCGATGAAAAAGCTAAAATAGGGCAAATCCACTCGTCCCTCAAAATCTGTCATGTTCTAATAAAAGTATGGAAACTTGCTCAGCACTGTCTGCGTTATCACTAACCACAGGCTTGGCATCAGCAGCAATCAGGATGTGATCTGTTGCTCTACTCGGCGACAAAACCCACACAGAGGAGGAGACAATGGAGGAGGACATGGGAGATGCTGCATGAGACCCCTGCCTCATTCGCCCCCTCATGTGAGATAGGAGAGATCACTTCTGATCTCTCAGACTGATTTTCCCTAGCTTAAAATACACATCCACATCAATAGGAGTGGCAGGGTGTTTGGGATCAATGGGGAATGCCCTGGAGGAAATGCAGAGGGGAAGCAGCCAGGAGGGCTCTCACAGCCCTGACGAAATGTTGAGTTTCCCATCCGGGAGGGTGTGTGGGGCAAAAGAGAGGGGAAGAAGGAATATGTAAATTCACAAAATAAAGCTGTTCCTCTTCTCTACACTCACATCACAGTTAATCACCCAGAAACTCCAATCACAGTTCTTAATGTGACCATGCAAGCATAAAATTGACTAAATGGCAGCTTGCTAGCCTTCACCATCTAGTCCTGTTGTCTCCTGAGCTGTCCAGCCCAGCTGTGTCCTTCCCCTCCTCCCTGCATCCAGCAAGCCTTCCACCACCCTGCCAGCCTTGGAAAGTGTCAGTGTTTTGTCAGGGCAGGAAACAGCAGATTAATGGAATCTCACTAAACAGCTCCAGAAAACTAATCCCTGTATCCCACCATGGAAGCAGACCGCTGCGAAGGTCCATGTGCATCCCATGGGGAAAACCTATATGCAACTTCTTTCAATATTCACATTCGTTACTTAAGCACACAAAACCGCTGTCTCCCACCAAAGTGCCAGACACTCTTCCAGCCTCTATTCTGGTCAGGATCGAAGTGCACACTGCCCTCCTGCAGGCACAGCAATCCTAACACACTGCTCACATTTGTACTCACCATCATCACTGGTGTGTGGCTCTGTGCCGTTGTCATGATCAACCTCATCGATAGTGCCTGGCTCACTGTGCGGGCTGTCACTGAAATGAAATACACTGTGCTTTCAAAGAAAGAAGGAGATTCTGTTCCTAAGGCACTTAATGAAAGAAAGCTGTTGAGGGAAATTCTGGCCACAGCAATACTTGAGTTATGGCTTTAGTTTTCATAGGACTGATGGTCATTGTAAATCACAGTAGGTCTCTGAAATTGCTTTGAGAACAGCAGACACACCATGATCTTCAGGCCCAGAACACCACGTTCTGTTGCTCAAGCATCTTACTCATATTTGGCAAAACAAACAGAAAGTGAAACCAAGTTAAAATGTTCTATTCATTCATTCACAGTGGGTGTTAGCATTTTATTCTCCGCTTGCATCAGTAGGGATGGTGGCAGGCGATTGGTGTCAGGGAAGATTAGGTCTCAGAAATGTGTAAAACTTGTACACAAAACAGTTCCAGTTTGTTATAAGTACAGGTTTGTTAAAACTCAGATCTGGATGTCAGTTTAGAATTCCAGCATCCTCCAGACAACTGTGTAATATCAATGTTAATATCATCATTAATAACTTAATACCACATTAACCACTTCTAATGTGAGAGTTTGTTTAGGGAGTTTCTCCTGAGTCAGCATGAGAAAAAAAGAAATACTCATTGAAACTGCCTACTCTGTTTTAACTAGCAAAGCTAATATCAAAAGCAAAACTGATACATCTAAGTAGAGACTAACTGGTTAGGTATGCAAAATCCTTTTTAGTTTTAATGAAGGGAGTTATAACTAAGAACGACGCAGACAGCCTTGTATGGAGTAAGATTCTTAACCAGCGTAAAACTGCACAAGCATATCAAATATATGCCACTTGCACCCCTAATTCATATGTTAAAGAGGAATAAATGCAAAAAGGCATGCCCCTCCTGCAGAGGGGCAAATTCATCCTGGCAATGTGCAGGGCTGCCCGGAACACTAAGTCTAAACTTCCCCAAACCTCTTCTCACACCCCCATCCTCTTGGGGATCTGCTCCCAAGACCCCTTCTCCTACACTCATGTGAGCTGGAGTCAAATCTTTGACTGCTAGGAATCAAGCCAAAGCTCTGCATTTTGTCACAGGCTCACTTTTGATGTACAGTGCCAGAAGATAATCCTAACAGGGGATCTGGCTTTAAGTTCTCCAAACAATGAAGTCCTGTCCCCGCTCCTTACCAGTACTCCTCCCCTCCAGTCATGCACTTCTCATAGACAGGTCCTTCCAGTTCTCTGTGGCTGGGGAAGATGCCCTCATGGTTGATGATGATGGTTTTGATGACCTCATTGACATGGGCTTGGCAGGACACCGGATCCTGCCCATCTGGAATGTGCATCAGAGTGGGCCCAAAGCAGATGGCCAGGTTGTAGGGATCCATCATGTTCTCATCGCTGTACTGTGACAAGCTGCAAGCACAAGCATTAGGCAAGCACAGTGCTGACTTCCTCTGTTCACTCAGAATAACCTCCCACCACCACCACCACCACCACCAAACCCCCACCACCACCACCAAACCCCCACCACCAAGAAAGTGATCATCACCGAGCTGTCCACCTTCCCCAGACACACAGCCGGGGCTAGGCAAGGCCCAGGTAGAAGCAAAATACAACTCTCCATGGCAATACCAGGAAGGACTTGAGCAACAAAGACAGGGAAGCCCTCAAAAAAAAGAGAGGGCAAGGAGAAACTCAGTGAAAGAGGAAAACAAAACCCAAACTCACTGATTAAGGAAAGCAAAAAGATATCTCATGACAACGATGACAGCCCGAGGCAGAGTGATAATGATTTGCTGGATCTGGTGCACTCTCTCAGTGGGGTTCTCGATTTCTGGAACACATGGATAGAAAACACATCTTTAAATCTCCTCAGGACCAGGCAATACAGCACCAGAGGGACCTGTTACAGATCAAGTAGCCCACTATGCAAGGAAAAGAGTCTGTTTCCAGATTCAATCCACTGGTTTGGCACTAAGGTGCAAGCAGAGGATCAGGCACAGCGCTCCTCCGTGGGTGGATTCACACACGCGTTCAGATTCAGTTCAACAGCAAATAAAGACATCTCCACAGTTTTACTTTTAAAATGTTTATGAATTATTTAGTTCATTCCTCAACAACTACTCTGTTCCTCAAAAGCTTCAGTCACCATGGCACTGGAAAATGGGGCACTGCATTCCTAGTGCAGATCTTTAAATGAGGCTTTTATTCACATTACTCTCACGGGTTAGGCATCAGGTCCTTCTGAACCTTTCTGCTCCAGTCTGCCATTGACTAAATTCCCACTAGGAATTTAATTGGAACTGATTCTGAGTCAGCGCTTCAAGATTCACTTCTCCCTACAGCAGCGCGCAAAGCCCATAGCTGCTATCAGAAACCAGCTTCTTCCCGCAAGAAGGAAGGTGACTTAGAGTCATCTTGCCCCCAGTGCCAGCTCACTCGCCTAGGACCCCAGCACTGCACGCTCATCATCCTGAAGCCCCTGCTCAGGAGCCTCCTTCACCTGCAGAGCTTCAGCACCAGCCCACTGAAGGGGCTCAGCGCCAGCCTGCAGCAGCTGGCAGCACATTTCAGTCCCCCAGGTACTGCTTTTTTAAGCTGCTTAGTGTATTCTGTAGTTAATCAATCCTTTGGCTTTTATTGTACAGAAGGCAGACAAACAGTACCAAAGCTTTCTGAGAGCAGACAACCTCAAACATGTGGAAGAGATGCTTACTTTACTGTGCTGGCTCAAACTTTGACATTTGCTAACCATAATAAAATCCACTGACAGCATGTTGCTGGGCTGCCATTTGTTCAAAATTCTGAGCAAAATTTGGCTTTAGTATAAAGATGGGAATCTTTATAGTATTTCATTTTGGCAATTCTTCCTTTTGAGGAATGCATTTATCCCCTGTTATTGCTTGCTGGGTTCTGTACTTGTTCGGCTTGCTCTTACTTAAAAGGACATTTGTTAAAAAAACAATCAAATAAATAAAAACTGGATAAAAAGCTGCAGCAATAGACATCTGTTCTGAAACCCAGACAAACACATTGTCTCAAAGCACTTGCCTTTGTCACTTAGCAAAATGTTTCAACTGCCTGGAATTCAGAGGAACTAGAGTAATCATCAATCACTGTACCACACTGGCACACCTCTGAATGAACCTTTGCAAACAAAGTACCTTTTCTATCCATCTATTTTTCATGCGCATTTGAGAAATGCATTCATACAAACTCTCAGTCCCCCATAAGCAAAAGGAAACCCAGCCTTTTCTCTGCCACCAGCAAGCCTGGCTTCCCCATCACATCAGCTGGGAATGATGTAGTGTGGCAGCTTCCGGGGACACTCAGAGGCCCTCACACTTATGCAGCAGCACTTGCTGCAAAAAGCTCACTCAGAATAACCTTAGCAGGAGCCCAGGGAATCAGGGTGGCTCTGTGATGCACTATATTGGGGAGCCCAAACCACACGGCTGCATTTAACCTTTCCACCATAATGACAAAATGAGGCAGAACCTCTTACGGCAAGGGTGGCATTTTACTGAGCAGTGGCTCACAAAGAAGGAAGGTTTCCTCAATCTGTTTGGATTGTGACACCAATTACACAGCCCGTATTTATATGGCAGAAAGTCAGACGCGTTTAAGGTCAGATTTTTAATGGGAACAAGGCACTTTAATTCATTTAAACTTCATCCTTAATTGCAAGGTAGCAACAGCAGCAGGAAAAGAAAGATGAGGAAAAGGAAAATTCTTGTTAAGATGAGAAAAAACAGAGAAAAGAGGATACTGTTCAGAAAATTAACAGATGATGTTTGCAACAAAAAACTCCCAAAAGCTTAATAAACCGTGCAAATTGGCATTAATTAGGGATGGTTCCAAGCACAAGCCTATCTGCAAGCACAAATCGCATCACCAAGCGCATTTCCTGGCACTGAAGGGGATCCATCCCATTCTTTGCAGGCTGTGCCCTCTCAGGCTCCCCGCTCTGCTGCTGCAAGCCCCTTGGGGAGGGCAGTTGGGGCAAGCACTGCAAGCCAGGCTAAAAATCCCTGTTTGGGACACGAAACTGGCACAGAAACAGCTCCTTTTGCTGTGTTACAGGTGTGCTGCCTGTTTTACACATAAAACTGAAAGGCAACAGTGAACTTCCTAAAGCTAACGTACAAAACAACTGTTCTTGAAAAATAAAAGCACATTCTTCTCCTTCTGGAACAAGCCCATCCCTGCATCATTCCCCTCTAGATATCATCTGTCTGTCTTGACATTACTAAATCTCTAGCAGTAATGCACATTAAGAAGGGGGAAGGAGCCATGAGCAGTGAAAGCCAAATGCAGGACATCAATACATGTTCACTAGTCATTCCCCCCGAAGCTACCCATGTACTGAGACACTCGAACGCCCAAACAACCCTGATGCCTGTAAAATAAAGTCATCCTGCAGCCAAAGCGTGCAACACTCTCCTCCATCATCTCCAAAACATCAGACCCATTCTGCTTTCTTCTTTTCCCCCAGGGAGTAATTTCCATGACTCGCCAATAAATACATGTCATCACTACAAGACCGAGAGAAATAAACCCCAGCTGGGATATCTGTTTCTTCAGTTGCAGCAGAACAAGTGGAGCTGGGAGGAGAATTCAGGACAGAACAAGAAGCAACCAGGCTCTCCCTGACAGGAATCCCAGATCTTTGTGACTAAAAACCCTCACATCTCAGAGCACTTTCTGGCACCCTTTGGTATGGGGAATGCACATAACAAACACTTGGAGAACAGCTGACAGAGTGAGGCTGAAACCAACTCTGTAGATCCAAGGGCTGGAGAAGGTTTGTGAGTAGCCAGGAGTTACTCATCTTCACTACGATTAGTAGAAGACACTGAGCTAAAGCAGCAAAACTCTTTTGGGTTCCAGGAGCCTTGGCTGTGTGATATGTCATAGGCAGGCACAGGAACCATTCCTACTCACAGATCTGTGCAGACAGGACCACAGCTGACCCTGTTCAAGCAATTAATGATCCCCATTTACTTGTACCACTCTATTCTCCCAAGAAGAGCTGTCGCATCTACTTACTTATAGTAGATATCAAATCTTGAAACCTCTCCTTAGGAAAGAGGGGGTTTTCCAGTCCTCGGAAATACAGCTTCAAGACTCCAGCCACTGAATTAATGTCCCGTTCATTCTGATCATCAGCAAGGGGATCTTCACCTGCCCAGAGAAAAGTTTTCATTTCCAGCATTACTAGAGAGTGGAAATTGATACATGGGGTTTAGCTAGCTTAGAGGAAACTCTGACTTTTCCACAGACTAGAAAACCCTCCTCTGTGTGGCAACGCTCTGCATTTTCCCAGAAAGAGAAGAGCTCAATAAGGTACACTCCTACACAGCATCCTGCTGAGACATGCTATAGCCCTACCTACTAAAAACCTGCTTATTGTAGGTATTCTGAACCTTTCCTAAAGTTGAGGATGTTATTAATCAGTTTTCCTTCACAGTTTCCAGCCCAGTGCATTTTTGCATTTAAAGCAATAGCACAGAGAGCTGAGCAGATTTAAATGATGGTGAGTGAAAGCCTGAAAAGACAGGCTTAACTGGAGGATGCAATTATGCCTCTGGAACAGACTGAACGGTTTCGGATAGCATTGTACTGACTTAAATCTATAAAAGGCTTTCAATGCCTAAAGGATTTGGATAATGATTCCTCTTAAATGGGATGTGCAAATCCTCCAGCATTTGAGAATCCCACCACTGCCTTATTCCTGGTCACCTTCACCCTGAGCCTTCCAATGCTGTCAAAGATTAATGCCATGGAGGCCATTACTCCCATCTAGACTGTCCTTTTTACAGCTCCACCTTCTCTTGCTGACAGCAGGACTGCTCTGCCCTATCTTGCCTTGCACCTTCGATGTGATTTTCTCAACAGAATCACTGCAACTCTATAACCAAGACTGTTCCCAGGTACACACAGAATGCTGCTCCTCCTTTGACAAACCACTGCAGGAAGGAGGAGAATGGATCCCAACAAACTATTTTATGGTTCTCATGCTCCTTATTAATGACAGTGGAAAAGATCTCTGCACCTACCCCTACTTCTCATACTCTTTCCCTAAGTGATTCTTCACTACTGCCGGAGATACAATATTGAGATACCTAGAAGGGGATAAAAGCTCCTTGTGTCTCAGCAGAAAAGCCTTCAGCAGAGGCTTTACACAATGTCTAACGCACCCACCACACACTGAAACTCCCAACAACCATCTCTGCTCCCAGCAGAGCATCCCAGCTGTAGCTGCACATGCTGGTAACACACCTCTCTCAAATGAATTCTTGATGTCGTTGACTTCCACCTGGGAGCCAGGGACTCTGAAAATGCCCTGCTGCTGAAGGCCTGGAAAAGGACAACGGTTTAGATGAGATTTCTGTAACTGTGTACATGGTATTTTCTGGTACAGAACAGCAGAAACCATGAGTTCATGCACCTGGAAAAGCTCAGAGCAAGAAGGCCTGGTACAATTCATTTCTGCCTGTATTCTCCAATCAAGGCCCCCCCAGATCAAAGTGTTGAAAGGGCTCCCATTGGCTTGGGGCCTGAGCAAATCATTTAACCTGAGTAAGTGCTAACAGCACCTAAATATTTGCCAGCCACCAATGCTACATCACTGGCAATGGCACTGTGATTATTACGTGAGCCCAGGTATCAAGGGCTGCAGGCATCTCTACTGTATTTCCCTGCTAACTACAAATACTTCATTTTCTTTGCAGAATGTTTGTTGGAATTACTGAATCAACTTACCATACAAATTGATGTAACGAATGCAGCTTTCTACTACAAGTGGAATAGCCTGTCCTGAATCCTGCATGAGAGGAAAGGAGAAAGTTAAAGTTACTGGTTTATTGATAACAAAACATGTGAAATGCATTAAGGATCACAAAAACAGAGATGTGAAATTCAGTGTCATGGAGTTTAGTAAGAGGACAGGTAAGAAAAGGAGGCGTTATGCACATTAAGCCATCAAAAAGTGCTGAGTATACCATGTGCAGTCAGCTATGCACAAAAAAAGCTCTCATCAAAGTGTGTGAAAGGCTGCTGCTCACTATCTGGTGGAGACCAGGGATCGATGCAATGGGATCACAGCTACTGAATTTCAAAGGTGTACTGCTCAGCTGAACTAAAACTTGCGCTGTATCTGATGAAACAGGCTTCCAATTACAGAGTTTATAACAATATTTTCACTTAAAAAGCCGTTGTCAGCAGACACTAAAGAAACCCAAACACCAAAACACCACAGGGAATGAAATGAACTGCTGGTATCTGAACCCATGGTGAGTTTTGGCTTGTGTTTCAAAGCTGCTTCTCTCCAGGCCCCTTGTGGAAGGAGCTCAAGGAGAAACGTGAGCCGTGTCTGACTGCCTAAGTGGACATTTATTTTTCCTCAGGGGCTTTGTTTGGTTGTTTTTTCCAGTAGAGTACAGTTGCATCTCTCTGGTTAATTTACTCCGTCTCAGACGGGCCTCCGGTAAATACCTGATTTCTTGTTCGCGCATTCCTCCTTCCTCTGAGAACACAAAAAAGCAGCAGAGCGGGAGAAAAAGAAAAGATTAAGCAAGGATAAGTTCAGTTAGAGGTGAGCATCTCTTTCAGAGGCCATGAACGCTCAAATACAATGGCAGCTTAGCAAAGTCCAACCCAAGCCTTCAGGCTGTGCACCCTCCCTTCCAAACCTCATTTGGCACACTGCACCCGAGCCTCAGCGACCCACAGAAACTGCCTCTTGGATTTCTTCCCTCCCTGATACTGCGGCACTCACAGAGCCCAGGGATGCAGCCAGCCCCCGCCTGGGCTGCAGGCAAAGCTCTGGGGAGAGCTACTCTGGTGTGGGGGGACCCTGTGTCCCATGGAGCCCCCCAGACTCAAGGACAACCCCTGCAGCACAGCACTGTCAGTGAGAAAACTGCGCTGGCACAGGACACCCGCCTGCTCAGATGAATTGCCACTGCAGATAATTCCTCCTCCACAGCCTTGGACAGGCTGGACATAAAAATCAGCTTAAGGAAGGAATAATTACAAGTATTAAAGGGATTACTGGCTTTGTCAGTTGGGTCTGTATATTACTTGTGACTGTGCACAGTTTATAAACATCGCCCTTAGGCTGATGGTTGCACTAAAAGAGCCTGAGAGAATAAATCTGAGACACAGAATGCCCATTAGTTTACCTAATCCAGCAGTTTGTCACGACTGCTTCCTACAGTGTTTTCACTAAAGCTCTCTTCAGCACAGGATTTAAGCACTCTAAGCAACTGGAACTGCACTGCTTCCTTTGGAAATCTTTCCAGCAGCCAAGCAATAGCACAGTGCTGGATTTTGGAGGACTAGCAGCTAGATAGCTGGAGATGTCCTTTGGGACGAATCCCACATCCACCGCTCTTCATTTTTCTCCTCAAATCACTTCTTCTGGGTGATTTCCTGGGACAGGCAGGGCTCCTTCCATCGGGACTGCACTGATATTGAGTTCATCTGGGTTCATCCCAGCTTAAATGAAGAAAATACTCTGGCCCACATTTAGGTAGGCTGCACATTATCAGTGATGGTTTGGAGGAGACGACTCGCAGCCGCTTAGGAATCGCTTTGCTCCAGCACTGGAAGCTGAGTCTGGGGCCTTGGCCAAGTGCCGGCACGGGTCACAGTGCAAGCTGCAGTGTCACCTCTCCTGGTGCTTTCAGAGCTCCCATGGGAGCAGCAAGCAGCTCCACACTGACATGGTCTCGCCTCCCCTCACTGCTGGCTGTCCCTCCTGTTGGGGCTGCGGGAAGGAGCCTTCAGACTCACAGTAAGTGCCGAGCTGTACAAGATGGCATCAGTCACTGATCAGCCATTGGCACAGAGATGAGCCAGCTGGGCTGGTTATTATTAATGTATTTTATTTAAGGATGAGGATAGCATGTCTACCCTCCCACACAGACAGCCATATGCACAGTATTTCAATTCAAGGCTTACAACCAGGAAGCACTTTCTGGGAGCTTGAGTCGTTTTGTCTTCCTCAGCTACAGGGGAAATGACCACGAAAAATGGGTGGAAAAGGGGAAGGTAGGAGGCACTGCTGATCCTTTGAGGGGCAGTCCTTGCTGTCTGATCTTCCTTCCTAGGATGGGTGGAAGCAGCACAGGATGATGTGGGCACTCAGCCAAGAGTGCTTTGTGCTACACAGCCTGCCAGCATGGCCAAAAGCCACCAGCCACGAGGGTTCTCACTGCTACCTTGCCTCATGCTGACGACAGGATGAGAAATGCGAGGAATAAATGAGTGCAACTATGGAGAGAAATTGTCGCTGAGGCAAAGCTTGGGCTGGCCACGTCAGCTGGGTGCAGGGCAGACCAGAGACACCACCGAGGAAGGAAAGCAGCCAGCAATTAGGACAGGAAAGCCACCATTACATTCAGAGCGTTCATAAACTCTTACTGTCAGCCAGCGAGTACCTTAATGAACGTTTCCATATTGCCGTTAAAGAGTTTATGATTATAGACTGAGAGAGGCCTAGGTCTCCTCATTTTCTGTGGCTTAGGGGGAAGACATGGGGGCCTGGGAGAAAATGGAACAAAATAAATCAACAAAACACCAACATAAATGCAATGACAGGGTGAGATCTCAAAGGTTATGACTGAGAATAAGAAATAAATCAAACAGAAAAATCCCTCTGTGAGGACTCAACATGCGGCTCCATGCACTCTGCAGCCGCTCACGCTTCAGCATCTCCAGCATGGACATGGCTCCACCAGGACCAGGGTACCTGCAAAGCACTGGGCTCCACACAGCCACATCACACAGCACCACTCAAACACCAACTTAGCTAACTCATTTTGGAGCCCATGCCATGATGGCCTCAATTCTGCAGGTCCCAAAGGTGAGGCTGAGCCCTGGTGCAGCTGGCAGGTATCTGAAGAGCAGCAGAGCTAACCTGTAGGCTGCCTGGAGCAAAATCAGAGCTGTTCACTATTTTCAGTCAAGGCTGAGACCACAGCCTTTATTTAAGTAATAAATTCAAGTTAATCTTGATAATAGAAGCACTTAACAGCAATAAGCCAAACTACTATTCATCCAATCACTTCCCATCTCCATAAACATAGTATTTCCATGTCAGACACGCTTGAGCTGCAGCTACACACAGAAATCTAACTAGCTGTTGCTGCAGGCTTCCTGGAGTCCTAGTTCCTATGCTGGAAAACAGCTGTCTCCAGAAGTAAGACAGTGACTGAGCAGTAACTATACCAGGAATCACAGCCTGAATGAAAAACGGGTGGCCAGGAACACTCTTCATACAGGACCTGCTTCATTCAAGCCAGAGAGTAATAAGGCTGCTAAACACAGCTGGTCCTAACTATCTTTGGTACCCACAATCTGCAGCTACATTTCTCTCTCTCTGAGATGCCAAGTATCAAACTGCTACTCAGTGCTTGTGCTAGTGCCAAGGATGACATTTTAATATGTCACTGTAAAATGAAGGCTCTGGTGCTCAGCAGGATTGTTAACACCTGCCTCCTACCTCCACCAGTTCAGTGCTCCGGCAGCCTGAAAAAGGACAGACAGCAGCTGAAGAGCTCCCATATATTCTTTGATGTATCTGAAACAAACCACAGCTACTCCTGGAAAACTCTAGGGTATTCTGTTTATTCCTAAATGGAATAGACAGCCAGAAATAAGAAAGTGGGAACATCCCAACCTCCCTGTAGCTAACTTCTGTTCGGGATTCACAAGGACGTGAATGGGTTTTCATCTTTGTGGCAGGCATTCCCAAGATTAAAGCCACCAAACAGAAAGGTGAGCCCAGTCATCACAGATAAGCAAACCCACTGGCACCTCTGTAAGAACAGAAAAGGTAGGCATGAGCATTAGGAAGTGGCATGACCCTGCCCCTAATAGCTAGCGACTGAGAGCGCTGATCAGTGCAGAACAGACCTTGAAGACCCCGCTGACTTCAGCAAAGGTAACAGACACCTATTGCTTCTGGAAATGAGGCCTTGGAAAAGTGTGACTTATTTTAGTGCAGTGAAGAGGGCTGTTATCATTAATGCTATTCACATTTTTATTTCTTCTTCTGATAATGAAGGACATTAAAACTGAAGTGCCTGGATCTAATAAAGGGAGAAAACCAGCATAAAATCTCTATCTCTAACCAATTTCTGATCTGTGCTATACCCCCAGGCTGTACTGATGTCTGTAGAGGAGAGATCATGACTGCAAATGCAAACAAAATGAGTGCTAGGAGCCTTCATGCAAAAAGTTCTCACAGAGCAAAGTTGAATGGGCATGTACAATTTACACAGAGCTACGATGCAAAGGTGACAGTTCTGATCTGCTGGTCCCTTAACCAGATGCCTCTAATTAAGAAACTGGACTCCATGCTTCTACAGATTCTAACCACTCCTCCCACTGGTAGCTGAGGAGCAGAAACGACCACTGTCTCTTAGAGTGCCCATCAGCTGAGCAGACAACAGCCCCAGCATGGTTTGCTGCCGTGTAATCTCCTCTCCTGGGTGATGCCCTGGTGCAAAGTGGCCAGGGCAGCCTGGCCTGGGACTCTTACCTGGTGGGAAGGTTGTTCTGCCTACACTTGCAGCACTGCTTCACACAAAGAGATTGTCTCTTGTTTGTTTTCCTTTGTGAAGGAAAAACAACCGCTGAAGCACAAGCAAACAGAAGCAGCAGGGAGTTGTGCCATCATTCCTCATGTAGGAGGCTGTTATACATTTCTTTGATTGCTTTGGCCTGTGACACCACTACCCCATGGTTACCCACTCCTGATAAAAAAGAACTCCAGAGCAAATTCTCCCTGTGAGCCTACCCAGCCATATGGCTGTGCTTTCCTCAACCAGCTCTGCAGAGGCCTGCTGGCACACCCCAAGGTGCTCACCTCCCAGGCTGTGTGTAGCCCCACCAGCCCTGTGCTTGCAAACACATCAGGGGCACCGAGGGCATCAGGGTGCTCCAGAGCAGCACTGGGACCTGCAGGGAGAGGATGCAGCAGGGGTGCTTATGCAAAGGGGACCTGGGAGCACAAAGGCAGCTCCTTGGAGCACATCAGCTCAGCTATACACTGCCTATGTGAGGCAGGAAAGGCCCCTCTTTGTCTTCACAGCACCTTGCTGCCCTGCTCTGCTGCCCCAGCGGGTGCCCAGTGTTGACGCCACTCAGCCTGGCGCCGGCAGCACAGTTCCCTCCGGCCGGAAGGCATCCTGCTGTCCTGCTGCTCTGTGCTAAGGCAGCCTCTTTCCTGCTTGGAAAGGCAGCCCAGGCTTTGCCATCTGCTGCAGCACTTCTGACATGGAATGTTGGGTTTGGGGTTTTTTTTTCTGGTATGGCATTTTATTAAAAACTGAAACAAGGTTGTAAGAAGATAACACAGAGAGATTGTACATGCTCTGAGGAGATGTTTGGAAGCTTTGCTGGCCCATGTCTTACTGCCAGAAAACTCATGGCAAGCTGTAGAGATGCTTTATGGACTGAACACAGATCAAAGTCTCCTCCCTGTTACATCCACCCCCAACACTACCTCCTGCTGTTCAGGGATGAAAGTCTGAATACAGGCATGCACTGCACTACTAGGCAAGGAAGCCAGAGCTGGGAAAGGCTTACAGAGACTTATCAAAGTCCTCAAATGAACAGGGGGGCAGGGAGCAGGTAGGCACCTCTGTGTTGCACTATCTGAACACAACCCAGCTAAGCTACAAGACACTGCACCGTGCTGACACAGAGCTTCCAAGCACTTCAGAACCAGCCAGCTAGAAATTACACTGCAGCAAAAACAAGGGCCTGTCATCGTCCTAGTTAATCCACTCCAGGCAATGCAGCTGAGGAGCAGGGCAGTGATGTGAGGAGCCTGCGATTGCTTGCCCTCCAGCCTGCCAGCCCAGGGCACCTGGTTAAATGTGAGCCCCGCCAAGCTGTATCAGTAGCAAAGCAAACAACCCTTCCCACAGCCACCCTCCTCCTGCCAGAGCAAGCCCTTCCCAGCAGCAGATGAAGTGGAAGAAACCTCTCACCTGGTTGTTCCACATTCAGCTCTTTCACCTGTAAGAAACACAAGTCTCCATCACGTCTCCACATTAGTCACCACCAAATGACTGTTAAAACACATCACACTCACTCCTGGTTCTGTGAGCCCTAGGTTAAAGGCTTCTGGCAAGAAGCAGCTGAACATGCCCCGCAGGCTGGGGAGATGTCAAGCTGGCTGCTATACAAGCCCCCACCACTAAAAGACATATCAGAAATTCAGGATTCAGCCACAAGAGAGGGAAAATGTCTTCAAATCCCACTGATATTAAAGGTTTATTTACAATAGGAAGCCCATCTTGTAAATAACCAGATGCACTGCAGGTCCTCTGCAATAAGTGCTCAGTCACATCAGCTGGGGATTGGCCAAGCCAAATGGAAAAGGGGCAGTCCGATAAGGGCTGAAGCCCCCATGGAGGCCCCTGAGATTATCCAGCTGCCTCATGGAGGCCCACTAATAGCACCTGGATGCAGCAGAGTATTCAGTTCCCCAGCTTTTCCTGTGAGATAACAGCCCATCTAATCACGATCAGGCAGACTCTATTCTGGCTGTCAATATTCTCATTCCCTTCGTGTATTTTTAGTGCTTGGATCTCAAATAAATGGCAGCTATCACCACTGATAAAATCTGTTCATTTTTTAAGCGTATTTGTCAATCCACTGAAAAAATCTGAACTAGTTTCATGTTCCATTTGTGCCTTTCTCCCAAGGCCAGGAAAGCTGATTTATTCTTCTTTCTACACACATAAAAGGAAGCATTTGGCTGCACATGCCTCCTTCCTGCTCTCCCTTGGTACCTGTGGAAAGCAAGCTTGCAGCCAATTCCTCACTGAAAAAGCAAAGAATTCCACATGAGGATTTTGCAAATCCAGGCTCCTTCTTAATGAGAATCAGCTCATGCTGAAACACAGCATTTGGTATTTCTGGGCTAAATATTTGCTGAACGCCTACATGGCAAGATGATCCCATGGCCTGGGAGAAATTCAGACAGCTTTCATGCGGAAGTCTTCCATGGGGGCTTTTTGCACAGCTCTAGAGAATTCAAACGCCTGACCCTGCACTCTTCCTCCTAAGTATGGCAATAGCATGGCTCTTGTGTGAGAGAGCAGGATGGTGATCAAATTGACCTTCAACAGATCCATCACTTCCTGCACCAATCCAAGGGAGTCTTGGCACTGTATCCAATCAACAGCGCTCTTTTCTGCACAAGATCTGGGATCACGGGGGAGAGTTTAGATGGGTCTAATCTCTGTGCAGCACGTGCTGCATCCCCCCTGCTGAAGTCAAAGCCTGAACTCGGATCCACGCTGGAGGAGAATGCAGAAGGGCTGGCACTGACCTGCTGCTGCAGGCTGATGAGGGGCTAAGGTGCTATGTGGAGTTCTGAGACTCCTGGGGAAAGCAAGTGTGTTAGTGTCTACCCTTGCAGCCTGCCTTGTGTTTACATATTGTGCCTTGACTTGGCTCAGTGCTCACTGAGTGGAACATACTGCAGGATCTAACTAGAAGATAGATTTTAAGGTGAAATAAATTTGGCAGAGAAAACGTTTCACAAAACACTCAAAAAAGTGCTATTCCTTCTTTTTTTTTTTTAATTAACTCTGCAATGAGGAGTCCAATTTTTGTATCATTAAAACAAGACCATGGACCATTTTTGTGTTTTAATTTAAATACATTCTCTCCTGTTGGAGCATCGGGCCACGACTCACATCTATCTTCTTTACACTGGAAATTATGCTATTTTTTAAAGCCCTTTGAAAGCACTAAAAGCTTCTTCCAGGGATATGGTTGCACATCACTACCTCAGCAGCAGTTTAACCCAACTGGAGCCATTTGCTCTTGCCTCCCGCAGGAGGTACTACCCCTGTGTTGTATGAAGCCTCCTGTGGAAAAAACTAGTTTAAAAACAAGGATGATTTCGCAGTTCTAGTTTAGACCAAGTCAAAAACCTGTGGTCAGGGGGGACATTTGCTGCTGGCAGATCTGCAACACAGAAACACAGCATCAAGGACAAAAAAATGGACATGTTCAGGGCTGCACTGAGAGGGGGAAAAAGGGGGAGAGAAAGAAAAAGGCAGAGGGCTGGAGTGGGTGGGAAATCTCCTTGCTGCTGGAGAAGTAACACAGCACTTTAGGACACACGAAGATTCAAACAAATCTCTGTAAATGCACTCCCAAAGAAAGGTGGGAAAAGAGTAATATTCCAAGGAAATAACAATTTTAGCATGTCACCAGTTAAACTTAGTAGTAGCAACAAACCGCAGAAGCCATCAGTCACTCAGGAAAACACAGACACAGGTAACACGAAGATGACGCTTGGTTTAAAACTGTCTCCTGTGGTGAGAAGGTTCCTCCCTGGACCTAACCCCGCGACTCACCTTCTCCAAGAGTCTGCTTCAGCAAGTCGTGTTTAGCCTGGAGCTTCGTGATAAGGTTACTGCCATTTAAATACTCTTTAAATTTCTGGAATTAGAAATAAAACAAAAAGGTGGATAAAGACTTGGCAAAAACAGCCTGTCATTGATGCACACATTTGCTCAGGGGGCTGCTGGAGGGGGGCTCAGCTAGGCTGACAGGCTCTAATAACCCAGACATCAGATGCGCCGCAGGGCTGAGCGCGGTCTAATCACTTCTCACTGCTCCAGCCACAGTCCTGATGATCTTATTAGCCTGGTCTCCTTGGTGCTGTGCCTCCTGCCTGGGAACGCAAGGAGGACCAAAGAGTTCAAAGCAAGCTTTCTTTTGTCAGTCTTCTGGGAATGGCCTGGAAAATCAAAAGAGGCTTTCCCTGCACTGCCTCTTTGTGCAAACAAGTGCTGCAGAGCAAGAACTCCCAGTGTATGAGACCTTCCCAAGTCAGGTGCTCTATGTGCTGGGCAAAACTAACTGCGCAGCACAACTTCTCATCTCATTGTGAGACTGACACCCAGTAACACTCAAGAGAAGTAATTTTACAGATAAGAAGAATGAGAGAGAAGGAGACAGAAAAGGAAAGAGAATGGGAAAGATCAAATTCTTAGAAAAAGTATAAAAAAAAAAAAAAAGCAAGCACAACTCTAACAAAAATTGCAATTTTCTTCCCCTCCGAATTGGAATAATACCAATACTGTTAAGAGAAAGTAGAAGTTTTTCTGTGCATATGTAATATGTCACAAGATGCTATTATCTTTAGCCTATTAACCATGCTTAAATTAGGTCTATTTCTGCTGATCTAATGGCTTATTACTTATGTTTCAAGCACTGTAAGAGAGAACCCTAGATCTGCCTCTACTCAGTGCACACAAAGCCAGGCTGCCACAAAGCCTCCAACACCCTGCATCAGACACAAATACTTCAGTTTGCTTCATGGATCAAAGGCAAATTTTAGCTGTGTGAGCCAGAAAAGGAAGAGCTCCACTGATGGTTCAAAACTGTAAAGGCCTCCAGGAGCAGGCACTGAATGGTGACACAGTGCAAGGCTGGCTGGAGCCTGCTGCCCTGCTCTGAGCCACTAGCACTGAGATCTGTAAGTCGGTCACAACCGGTTGCTCTGGTTATTCCTTCAAACAGAACAAGGCAGATCCTGGATTGTCATTCCCTATGCATTGCCCTGCCACTGAAAAATGCATTCCAAACCCAAATCAGACACAAGACAAATACTTAAGGAGACTGAACTGGTTCTTGCTCTTCCCTAATAAGCACTTAAATTGTACTCAGCCCTAGCAATTAATGCTTTGTGTCTTCTATCGCATGAGATGAGACTCACTGTAAAATAGAACATTTCGGTTTCCTGCTGGTTGGCTCTCCTCTTGGCGATGTTTATTTTGCTCATGTAGGTCTCTGATGCAGCTGATTTGACTGACTCAGTGGAGCGACTATGCTGGAAGGCATCTGAAACATCAAAATCTTCCACTGTCAGCATGTCCTGCAAAGTCTGCATTGTGGCATCCAGAGTTTTTCGTACCTATCAGAAAAAGTAGTGTTTTTGAAGCAGACTGGGAAAATGATGCATTCTAAGCAAGAACAAATGGCCAACCTTAATGGCCAAGAAATGGTTCCTAAGCACCAGGCTTGTGCTTGCACTCACTGCAGTCAGTGGGTACTCTCAGCACTGTTGCTGGATGGACTCCACACCTGAGCACCCCAAGAAACCCCGTACACAACAGGCAGAAGGCTCAATGCTGCCTAAGAGGCCAACACAAGACTCAGGACAACTTCTTACCTCTTCATTCTCTATCTTGAGGGTGGCTAGTCGCGACTGCAGCTGGTGGTACCGCATCAGCAACTCGGTCTGCACAGGCTGCTGGGCACTGACCTGACACACCTGAGACAGAAGAGCATTCAGTGGGTTATGCATTGACCATACATACACATTTAAATACCCAAATGATTCCCTCCAGCACCCACAAGCTCCTCACTGCCTCCAGGGAGATTATATCACCCACTTCCTCATCAACAGTGCCCCGGACCTGGGCCAGCACAAAACATTTTCTACCTGGCATTTGAAAGCAGCCCTCTGAAATCTTCCAATTACAGCAGGTAAATCAAAACTCTGCTTTACAAATCTGTTGGGCAGTTCAGCTGAGAATCAAACCACAGGTGTCCTAATTGGCAGAGATACAGAGCAAGAGGCAGACTGAAAGGAGGAGCCCTAATGAACAAAGTGTCTTATTAAGGAAGGAAACACGAATAGCAGCATCTGAAGACAGCATAAAGGGATAAGGAGTCAGAAATAACTTAACAGTGATGGTTAAGAAGGAGAGGAAGCCAGCCCAGGCCAGGCTGTGAGGTCTCTGCAGTCCCCTAGGTGAGTACAATACCTCATCCCCCATGTGAGGCTGGAACTCAAACTTCAGCGGAGGGCAGAAGACCTGGTTGCACATGTCCATGATGGTGTGCTTGTCGCTCCGTGCATCCAGGTTGTCCACAGCATTCTCAATGATGTCCAGGCCCTCGTGGCGGGAGGTTTCCAGGTTGTACTCAGCAGACAGGTATGTCCTGAAGGTCCGAGCGAGGCTGGCGTGGAATCCCAGATCACAGCACTGAAACATCAAGGAAGGGTCTAGTCACACAAACACTCCCACCCTTGTTCTGGAGTGTCATGTGTACACTGAACACCCACAAAAGTACTCTATGTCTCAGCGAAACATCAGCCCTGCTGCAATGGGGCACACTTAACAGTGTACTCAATACCATATGAAAAAGCAAGAAGGAAAAAGGACCGAAGGAGAAGAGGTACCAGGGAACAAACAGCCAGACAGTCCAGTGACCCTGCACTGGACCTTGACAACACATCACGGTTTCATACCCTTCACTTCACTAGAAGGACACAGGATCTTTTCAGATAGGACAGAGGAAAATAATCATCCAAAAGCACAGCCCTTCCTGGCTGCTGGCTCAGCCCCAGGGCCAGTGTGACCAGAGAGGTCCCACTGATGGCAAACCCTGTACCTTACAGAGACCCCTAGGAAAGAAGTACACAGAGGTCCTGTGCCACTGCCTGCCCCCAGTGTTTCCCTTCCCGCCTAGTGAACTGCCCTGCAAGCACTTTTTACACAAAGAAACCATTTTCCAAGTTATCAAACACAGACGGACATTCGAGCAAGGTGGCCCTGAAAAACATGCCCTGCAGTATATGCAAACCCTTTTATCCTCGCTAGGAAGTTGCCTTCCTCTCTCATGATGGAGCAGCTTTTTCTGCATAACTGATCATTCTCATGTTCACCTTGGGGAAAATGATAAAACTCGGGAGCTAATTGCTGCCAAACTACTGTACATTAGACAAAAGCCTGTTTTTAAACTCTCTTCTCAATATAATTGAGTTTGGCATGTTAAGTATAGCAACAGCATAGGGATTTGCTGCTATGAATGCTTGATCACAGCTGAGCACAAAGCAACCCTCACCAACCCTCCTCTCACCCCTGATGGGAGCCTTGACAGAACAAACCTCTGCAGGGCTGTGGTCTGACCAGCTGGCTCTGTCCTGAGTGAGGGGGCAAGGACAAACCCCAAAGCAGCACCCAAAATCCAGAGGTTATCAGATGTTGTTCTGCAGGAAAAGGCAAGACAGGGATGCTGGAAGCAGGAGGAGTGCAACACATCAGCCCAAGCTACACTGTGGGGTGTAAGAGAGCACAGTGGAACAGAAGGGCTGCAGTCCGAAACTGAAGCAGATGTACTTCTGGGATGTAACAGAGGGCTGGAGTTCCTGATAGAGGACGTAAAGTTAGATGATTATGGCTTTATCCTCTGCAAGGTGTTTCATAATCATACATCCCCAGCGCATTCCTTCCTGTCTTCTGGCACAGCACAGGTACAGCTGCGTCACACTCATGGTCTGAAACTGTTCAGGTACCTCTACACACAAACACTGATCTGCAGAGATATGCCCAGGCACCTCCATAGCAGAAACAGAGGGAAGTCATGAGAAATACCTTCCATGGTATGTAGCACCAAACTAACTGGGGCCAGCAACATCTTATTACATGAAAACTATCACAGGACAATTTATATGGCAGAATAATAATCTGCTACACAGATTAAGGAATGAGTAGGAAGTTCTCACTGTTTGAGCTGTAACAAAACCAACCCAGCACAGCATTAGCAGGCCTACAGTCAGTGGCTTCAACTCCAATGTATCCCCACCAAAACCACAGCCAGGAGGACCCAAAACAAGACCAAGTTTTTCGCAGCAGCTCCTGTTGGGAGCTGTCATTTCAGAGGCACCTTCTCCAGCTTTACAGCATCCACAGGCATTAACTGAACCGATGCAGAAAGGCACAAAAAGTGATTCTGCATCAGAACATCAGTATTGATAAACTCAAAAAGTGAAATACGAAAAGTCAGCTGGTGCCACAAGCACAAAGAAGTCATCTTGTGCTTTCTGCCGATCTGAAGAGACAACCCTCAGCTCAGATCAAGTCACAGGCAGAGCTGTATTTGGCTTAGTCTGTGCTAAAGCTGCAGTAAAACCACAGCGGGCTGATTCCTGCTCACAGATACACAACAGCCTGCCTATCTAGTCTTTTAAAGCAGTGAAACCACACATCCAGTAATAAGGATTTTTACAGGAGCTATCAAATGGGCATAATCCACCACTTATCCTGCTTCTATTTAGCTTCTAATCTTATTAGCTGAAAACATGGGCAGTTAAGGACTGGTACAGCTCTGCCTTAATAAATCACCAAACAACATAAAAACCAAGAAAACAGGGCAAATTTCTCTTCACCACTTGGGGCAAAACCTTGTTCTAGCACTATGAGTCTCTCCCAGGAAATAATTTTAGCATGAACGTCTGTACGAGCGCTCCAGGGTTCCACACAGAAACCAACGAGTCAAGGCAACACAGCACCCCAGCTGCCCTGCTGTCCTCAGCACCCTGCAGGCCCAGAGCCACAGGAGATGAGAGACAAGCTCTGTGCTTGGAGCACGAGCATGGATCTGGCCCCCACCACCTGTTTGAGGCTGAGACCCCCATGTCAATGCTGGAGAAGACCCTACTCTCCCTCCATGACCAGCTGACTGCAGATCTGCATGCTGAAAACAGGATTGCGCACATTTCCCAGTGCATCTCTCAGCCCCTTGCTGTCATTCTCCCATCCCCCTGGAAATTATTACTGGTTGACAGAAAGAAAATAATATCAGGAGAAAATATGTGCCACTGTTTGAGGGTGGGAATTCCCAAAGGATACGAAACTGAGCTGTTACACAGGAAAATCACTGAATGCCACAGAACCCAAGGAGAAGGGGCTCAGGGTGTTGCCAGATGCTTTTGAGAAAGAATTCCATGTGAAATCTTCCCTTTACTTTGATGCTGAACTCACGCTGAAGCTAGCAGTTATTTGCAATGCCTAGAAATCGGTTGCTACTGAAAACCAGGGCAGGCAGTTCCCTAACATGCTACAGCCCTTGAAGTCCCAGGTGATTAACACTGCGCCGGCTGCTTCACACACTGGTGCCCAGAGAAGAAAAGACAGCTCAGGGACTTCCATGAAATTCCCAGAGAAACACACAAAGGGGAGGGGAAAAGAAAAAGAAAGAATAAAAAGACTTCAAACTCCTGCTCCCAGCTCCAGAACAAATGGCATTTTCTCACCCCTCTCATCCCTTTGATGGAAAATAAATTAGAACCACAAATAATAATCCTTAGCCCTTCTGCAGCGCCTTTCATCTGGAGAGCTCAAAGCTCTAAGTATATTAATTCATTAAGTCTGGTAACACCCCTGCAAGGGGTGGAAATATTGCAGTTTTCAACTTGAGAAATAAACCAACACCCCAGAGCTCAAGCAAGCTGGTCTGGGCCAAAACACTGTGGAAGCAGCCAAATATGCGTGTGTGTGTGTGTCCCACTGCTCATCCTGGAGCTGCACCAGAGGTGGTGCCAGGGGCTGCAGAAGACCACTACTGGCTGTGAATCCCAGGGCCGATAACCCCATTTTAGACATAGGAGTGGAAACAGAAATACTAAAAGGTTCCCTGCTGGTTAAATCAGTAAAAGATATTTGATGTGTCTGTCGCAAACATGAAATAATGTTTTACCAGAATGATGTTTGTGCTTGGCCATGACAATGCTGGGTACTAAGTGAGAGCCTAACTCACACTTCTATCTTCAGATCTTAGGGAGAATGTTCAAAGAAATTACTAACAGGCTGTTCTCGTTCATTTTTATGTAGAACATTTGTTTGCTAGGTGTTAAATATGTAGAAAACAGTCACACCTCTGCAGCCGGCAATCACTGCACTTCCCTCAAAGCAGAGCAGCATCGAAACAAACCCTGCAACAAAAGGTACTGCAGCCAAGGTATGAGAAATGCTTGTGAAAAAACAATGCTGCACCACACCAAACAGGCTGTGTTATAAGATGTATCCAGACAGCAAAGGAAATTAAACCACACCAGGAGAAGGCAAAAATTGCTGAGACGCATCAGCAGCCATAGGCAATTGCTCAGAAAAGATGGGAAAAAGCAAATAAATGCAAGGGCTATCTCCATTTGATGAGCATCACCCCTAATATTCATTCTCCTGCAGGTTTGATGCCACTGTTGGGGATGCTGAAGTGCATGGCAGTGCCAAGGAGAGCAGATGCAGTGATGGAGGCACTCACCACACTGTGCCAGGGGGTTGAAGGGCTGCTGAACTTCTCAGCATTGGGAAGTGGGTGCATCCCTAGAAAGTGCACTTCTTAAACAGAGAGACAATGAAAGACCCTATCTTTAAAGTTTTAGCAATTTGAGGCCTATTCAAACCTAATAAGCAGCTCCTCTGGCAAAGAGGGTGCTGAAAGAACCTGCAATCAACTGAAAGGCAGGTCCCTTTGCCATGCAAAGGTGCGCTGCAGCCCAGCACCACCCGGCAAAATCCTTCCCCTGCCCACAAAATGCCAATGCTGATATCACCCCCCAGACACCATCCACATGGAGGGGCCCAGATGCAGCTCACACCCCAGATATCAGCTGCATGGGGGGAAGATGTGACCTGCACATCTGGCTCAGCATGGGACCAAACCACCCTGGAATCCCACCGTGAGTTCCGGTATATGTGACTCACAAAAAAAACATGCCTGTGTCACAACACAGTACATCAGCTGTCGTAACACATTAAACAGGAAGCTATTAGGTTTCTGTGGTCTGAGGCCAGGAACGGGGAAGTCCATGCGACAGCACTAGTGAATGTGCTGTATGCTGCCAGGTGGGCTTTCTCCTGTACCCAGTGACAAGTACATGTTTTTAAGATGTTTCCCAAATGGAATGAAGGGTCCCCCATGCATGCCATGGCCTGGCTTGCACTGTTTGACAGTCGCCATAAATCTCTTCCAGAGGAACAGTTCATCAAATTCAGTGTTTTGCCTGAGGCAGCAACCAAGACATAAAAACTCCTGAACAAGTGATTTATTTTTATCCAAACAGGGAATGATGTGTGGGTATGGCAGGGGAAGGACAGGATCCTCCCTGACCCTTGCAGTAATCAACTTACACCCTGAAGCATGAGATTTGATTATCTCTAATCAAAGGTCCCTTAACTGTAAGTAATACAGAGCCAAATATTACGTAGTCCTTTTTGAATTTAGCTATTGTTAATTAACTCTATGGTCCCCGGAGTAGGCTTCTTTCTAGAGGGTGTTTAACATGCACCCTCTCCCACATGTATTTTCCTGCAGGCTTTTCAATGGGGTTTGTGGTTGCTTGGTGAGTTGGATTTTGGGGATCAGGGTTTTTGCTTGTTTGGGTTTGGGGTGGTGGTGTTTTGGGTTTGTTTTTAAGATGAATGCATTGGTAAAATGATCTCTTAAGGACATTAAGACCTCGAGGCGATTCTTCCAAGCTACTGGGAAAAGCAGCCTGAAGCATCAAGAAGAAATTCTACTCTCTAAAGGAAGCACTGTTGCTTTTTTGTACCAGGCTAGCAAGGTCTATCAGACAAAGCCGGATCATAGTCAATCATAGTTAATGCAGTCTGCACAACACTTCTAAATCATAAAACAATCAGCACATGGGCTTAATTAACTTAGCAAGTCATGTCTGATGTCTGTGGTATCCACGTGAGGAATAAACTGGTTGCTACATTCAAACTTTGGCAAAAAAAATGTAGGTTTGCCATATTATTAAAGCCAGGACTGGCAAAATTTAAGAAGTGGGTATTGGTTCAATTCTTGCAGTTTAATATAGTACTGCGAGAACAGCTTAATTAGAGTATGATGATTCCTAGAGCATGGTTCCTGCTTACAAACAGGGAGCTATTATTAATTATTAGCTGCATACAGAGGAGTAATGGAAGTTTACTAAACTGGGGTACCAGTAGGTGAAAAAATTATGTCAAATTTTATGTCAAATTCTATGATCCTATGAAAGTCCTGAAAGGAAATCAAGAAAATAAATGCAGCTCCTTCTCCTCCTCTCCTTCATTGACAGCAGCTCTGCATTGAAAGAAGTCATACATATCTAATCCTTTTTACTCCATTAATTCTCTTAAAATGCATAAAGCATTTAAAGGCATACGGATAGTTCTGGTTTTATTACCCTTTTCCACTGACAACCTCTGCCCTGCCCAGGCAATTCACACACCAGGACTACTGCCTGGGGCTTCCTGCAAGCTCAGGTGTGTTTTGCTGTCCCCAGTGTTAAAGCTCAAGGGTTAGCTCGGCAGCCACAGCAGCTGAGGGCTTTGTTCTTCACCCCCAGGGCAGCACATCATTCCCTGCACATGTAGTCATGGATTGTCACTGGCATCCACTGCAGCCTCCCACTGCAAAGCGATGGCACTCATGTCTGTGTAGTTCCTCATCTCACTGCCCTCTGCAAAGTCAGTGACAGCACCTCCTAAAAACACCTATTTTCTGTTTTCCAGAGCTCCCTCCCTGGCCACAGGGACAGCTGTGGGCTGTGGTGGCATTCCCAAACTGCTGCCCCTGTGGTAAACCGGGTAAGAGGGACACAGGAGCTGTGTAGTAAAGAGCACTGAGCCTCTTGAGACTGTCTAATTCCTCCTGGTAGAAGCCGTTTATTCTTTTTATTGCTGCACTGTTGACTTTATTTGAAATACCCTGAAGCCAAGTCTCCTAGCTGCAGCTGCACACTTGGTAAGCTGCTGTACAAGAACTCCTGGGAGAGCTCAAGTTTTGAGTTACAGATGCTGCTCTTCATGACAGTGTGGTGATGGTGATGCACTGCATGGAGTCTCCATGATAAAACATACCTGGCTCTTGGGGCTGGCAGGAGCCTGGTATCTGGCAGAGAGCCCAGTCAAAGGACAGGGTGGGAGAACCCTCTGTGCCTTTGTGGAACTGGAAAGCTCTTTATACTGGAAAAAATCACTTCAAACAAGAGAGTAAACCCCCAGAAGAGACCCTCTGCTTGTATAAATCAGTATCTCTTCATTAAAGCAAATGGCATCACACAGAGCTGCTCAGGCCTGGGGAACATCCCTATGCAGTCACACAGGGAAAGCGCCGCATAAAGCAAAGCTCTGCAGGCACAGACGTGCCCAGGCATTAGCCACTGATAGAAACAACCACGACATGAGCTGCAGGAGGTGCCTAAAAATAGATCCTAATTAAGTGGTGTATGGCTTCAGCACCTTTGAGTCTCTCTCTTATCTGGCAGGCTGAGTCCCACACATGGAATGCAGCCGTGGTGTCTGACAGCCCAGCTCAGCCAGTCCCACTGCCAAGGCTGCTGGCACAGTGCTGGACCCTGTGCTTCACCGGCATAAGTGGCAAGTCCCAGATTAAAACCCGAGTATCCCAGCAAGTCTGCCATCGATCACCCTACTTACCAGGTAACAGCAGCTTAACAACTAGTCCTGCACAATACCCAGTGCTAGCTGGAAACAAATAGCTCTTATTTGTTCTGCTCTGTTCCCTTTCTTCCTCATTTTTTCTTTACTCCTTCTTTAAAGATATATTATACACTTATACATATATTTTCTGACCTCTACTCTCCTGACATTGCTGCACAACCTAGAGTTTACCATGCAGTAAGTAAAGCCAACTGAAGACTTTTGGCACAACAACTTTGACTGCAGTTTCTGTTTCATAACTTCAATAAGCATCACTTGACCATGTGAAAAATGACAATGCCATCAGCTCAGTTTCCTAGGGACTGAACCATTTGGCAGTAACAATATTAAATTGCTCACAATTCCCCTCTTTTACTTGCTTGTTTGCCTCAGATATGCCAAACACACTAATCCATAGAGAAGCAAGCTGCTGGTTTAAAAGGATTTACAGGAGGCTGAACAAGTTTTGGTGGCTCAGGACGCATTGACACCGACCATTACGTTTTACTCCACTAAATCTAGTGATATCTTTCATGTGACCATTTCAAAATATTTCACAGCCATTTCACACAGAACTCCAGAGGGACAGATAAGCAGCTTTATCTCCACTTCACATATGGGGCCAAAGAGATTAACTTGGTCACATAGCTAATGACAGAAATGAGAGACGAACCCAGGCGTTTCAATATAAACACAGGCTTCTTTCGAGGGAAGAGGCACAGCTCTTTGGGTCCAAGTCTAATTGGATCTGTCTCTGCATTCATCTCTTCCTCTCCGAAGGACAAAACAAAGGTCACTGGAGATGGAGGGAGGGCAGACACGTCTTGTGCCACTTCACGGCTCCTCTGATCGAGTTTTACATTTCTCATTAAAACCACAGCCCCAGGAGGACTCTCCACCCTTTCCCGGAGCAGCTGGGACCTCCTTTTTTGTCAGAGCAGGAGATTAACAGAATGGCTTTATTACAGAAGTCACTGCGCTGTGGTGATGCCGAGGGCACAAGATGCGTCAAGGCTGTGCCTAACAGGTGACACTGAGCCAGGTGGGATTTGGGGAAAATGGTGCTAAATTAGCTGCTCCAGCGTCCTGACAGTTCAGATTTGCCTACAAGTCAAAACCTGCACATGGCAATTTGTGCTTGATATGAAGGGTGTGTGAGAGCACCATCACCCCTCCTGCGTCCTGGAAAGACTGCCAGCTACATCGTTAATCATCCCCCTTGGTGACACAGGGTGGAGAAGACAGGAGCACTTCCATAACTGCAGTACACGGGCACTGGTGGGATCCCATTAAAGCACAGCCAGCCAGGTTCCGAGCTAACCCAGAACTCTGTTCCTACCATGAAGCCCCTCCGCACTCATGTCCTGCAGATGCACTCCCCCTGCACAAACACAGAGGGCCCTGCATTGCCCACTCTGCTCACGCTGCTGCAGCCAAGCGCTCTGCTGGCTCTTTATCAATGGCAATATTCACCTTCTGAGCTCAGAGCCCCTCTGCTGTGTCCCATTAAACAGCAGGGCTGCCTCAAGTGGCAGAGGACCTGCATCCTGCATATCACAGTGTTACCGGCCTAGTGCTTGCAAGTGGCACCATCTTCTTATCATTGTTAAATGTACCAAGATTAAAATTCCAGTTCTACAACTGCATCTAAAAATATCTGTTTTCTTTATTTAAAAGCAATCTCTTTTCTTTATTTTCCTTTACGTGGATTACAAACCTATAGGAAGCCCAATGCTGCTGGATCTGATGGCTGCCTTTTCTTCCAACCACTTTCAGTACTAGTAGGATACAGTGAATGGAATCTGCGCTGAAACCCTCCCCGCCATGCACTTACACAATACATTGAATCTGTACAAAAGTCTGCTCAAATAATCTGCTCTTCTTTTGAGGACTTATAATTAGGACACCTGTGAGCAGCTCCCACAGCCAATATTTTGTTTTCTTTGCTGAACAGAATGTATGTAACCAGGGGAATTTAACTGCACAGAGTTGAAGATGCTTTAGTTGAAGTCCCCTGAAGGGATTCCTGGAGCGCGGAAGAAAAGCCATCTGCTGACTCTAGTAGAAGTGTCAGCAAGGAAATAAAGTTGGGAGGAATAATACAAACAGCCAGGACTAAAATGGAACTCAGCAGCTCTCCAAGAAGTTCAAGTCCCCAAAACTCCATTAATAAAAGTCATTCTTGCTTAAAAAATAAAAGAGAAAGAGAACATAAAAGCAGCAGCTCCACAGACTGATTAAGGTATTATCATACCTTGCTGTTCAAACATCTCTGTGATCAAGTTAGTAGTTTTATTATATGGCTAAATACATCTTAAAGAGAACAAAGAATATGCTAAGAATATTTTACCTCAAAATCTTGAAGTCATCAGGGGTTTTGTATTAGATTTACTTTAATTAATGCTCAGAAGAATAATGTAACTGAGTTAAGAAATGAAATAAACACTCCAGCACATTTTAAATTATACTTTTGGGTAACAATGAAACCAGCAGACTAACTCTGTACTTACAGATCAGTTATTTATGCGCTCATTGAAGCAACTCTAGCAGGAAGAAACTGCATCATGCACTTTATGCCACTATGAAGATGCCTATTAAAGGAAGAAATGGAAATCCCTTCTCTCAAGTCATTTAAGAGCAGCTCATAGGAGTCACTGATACAGAAACAATTCCTACCATCACTAGAAACCTGCTTTCAGCAGCTCCTGCCTTGAGGCTATTTTGTGCAAAGCGCACTACAGATACAACTCAGCAAGCTCCTCCCTAGCTAGAAAAGCACTTCCACATGTGCTTAACTGCCTGCGTGTGCTTGATGCCACCAAAGTTGAGGACAGCTATGTGCCTGCTCATCCTCACAGACACTGCAGATGCATGTGGTAGAGAGAAGAAATTCTGTTTCAACAACAAAACCAAGGACGTATCTGATCTTCATAAGAGTTTATCTGTTTCAAATGCAGACTAACCAATGGGCCAGGAGGAAACCTCAGGCTCACCTGGCTTGCCCCAAGGCAAACTCTCCTTCAAAGGCTCTGGACTCTGAGAAGCTCCAGCTGCAGGACACCCTGCTCTGTGGGAACCTGCAGATGAAGGCAATAACATGGTCCCTCCATGTCTGCACAGTTCTGAGGGCAGAACCGAATATACCGGTAACAGGACCTCAATATGCTCATAATACAACATGGAAGGGGCAGAAAATACGCAAGCAATATCTAGTTTGTAAAGGAGGTTGCCTAAACCACAAAGTTCAATCCAGACTCCCCTGCTTATGCGCTCAGGAAAGCATTTGGCCCAGGCTGGTTCAATATCCTGCAGTTACAATGAGAACCTCCACCTTTTTTCCAGGCACTGATGAAAGCAGTTGTACCTAGCGTAAATATGAAGCAACTACTTTGTTGCGTGATCATGAGGCCACCATAAAGTTCAGAGGAGACTGACTCTGAGTGCTGCCCAGAGAAGCTGTGGCTGCCCCATCCCTGGCAGTGTTCTAGTCCAGGCTGGACAGGCCTTGGAGCAACCTGCTCTAGTGGAAGGTGTTCCTGCCTGTGACAGAGGCTGGAGCTGAATGAGCTTTAAGCTCCATTCCAACCCATATCAATCTGTTATTCTATGACTCCCATTTCATGGCAACTCTGGCTCTGCTCATATATGCCTACATCAACTGAGGGGAAAGTCGAATGTGTGCATTTAGCTGGGAGGAAAACACACCATCACAGGGAAAAACAAAAAAAATCCAACTTTAAAGCACATTTTCAGGCCCCAGTTAAGCATATTTTAAAGCCCCAACAATGACCCTCTTCATTACCACCACATGAGAGCTCATTTAAGGACCTTAAGATTCAGCCGTGCACTTATCAGTAGAAAACAGGCAGGCTGCACACAGGGGGAGGAAGCACTTACATCAATGAGGTCAGAGACATCGTGGATGTAGTATTTACTGACAGCGGCGTTGGTGGCTGCCAGGTTCAGCAGGTAGTCGTTCCTGGCTTTAGTACATTTCAGCTTGTTTTCAGAGTATTTGGCTTGTCTCTGAAAAAGCAAAATGCGCTGTCAGAGCACAAACAGGATGCTACTTTCACAGCTTCTCTTGCGGCAGGGCCCCAGAGCACCCTGCAGCCTGGGTGTGACGTGTTAATTTGTTATCCGCTATGACAACAGGCCACCCTTTCCAGGGTAGAGGAGATCACATCTGAACATCCCTGGTACCGTCAGCCAATGCACAACAACTGCTGTCTGCTCAGCTGCACCCCGTGCATCCTGAGCACAGCTGCTCTTCGTTCAGCTGTGCATTTGTGGAGGTTTTGGCATCAATCAATATTAGAGAGCCAAATCGCCCTCCCAGAAACACTGACATACATTTGGACTTGCTCCAGATTCATGCAGCTGTATCAAAGCTGAATCTGGCCCAGAGGCCCAAGCTTCAAAATTTAGAACAGGACCCAGAATTCAAAACTACAGGAAAGCAGATGTGCTGCAGAGCTGGGGCACTCGCTCAGGCACATGGCTTGTCGGAAGGTTTAGCACAAAAGATTAACCTTTCAAAGAAGCACTGCTAGACAATGTCCCAGTGCTGGGTCAACGTGCAAACAAAGACGTCCTAACTGGAGAAGCTATTGCTTTTTCCTCCAAAGCTGGTAGAAAAATTTCAGTTTTGGAGATCCCGAGACCTGGGGGGATTTGCTGAAGCCAGAATGGAGTTCAGTGTTTTGACTAGCGAAGCCAACTGAATATTGCATTTAAACTGCTATATAGCCTGCAGAGGAGGAAACCCTGATATTCTACATATCTGACCCTTTTTCTGCCTGCCACAAGTCTCTGACTACAGGAATCCCGGGGACAGTTGCTGTCCACTGTTAAAAGTGCTTCTTTTACAAAGCAGGCCATGAACAAACCATAGCCCCTCCTAGCAGGGTCCCGTGTCCAGCTCTGAAAGCACCACTGTGCCCAGCCAGACACACCAGTGTGCTGCTCTCTTCGGCCTTCCACACAGCCCCTTGGGTACCAGCGGTGCACAAGCACCTTAACCACCAGTCTTTGACACATGGGTTGACATCTTCCCTAACCATTCCTACAGACACTGGAATGGCTGCATGGAAACGAATATTGCTGGAGCCAAGCCCTCTTGCCCACAAGGAGCTCTGACCCAGCCTGGCTCCCCCATCCTCCCCTCTCACCCACCTTCTCCTTCATCTTCTCAATCTTCTTGACGGAGCTCCGTCGCTGAGGCCTGTCCTCATGCCGCAGCAGGTTCACGCTGATGTCCCCGGACTTGTTGAACTGCTTCTCCTCCTGCTTCTCTGCCTCCTTCAGCTTGCTCTCAGCACTGATGCTTTCTGCATGATACATGTGGTAGGTCTTCATCACCTGAGGAAACAGAAGTCTGAGAGTCACCTGCCCAACAGGCACACAAAGCACCAGTGCACGAGAGGGTGACAGCCATAGGCAGCACGGAACAGCCTCAGTCGTGCCTGGGCTGTCTGAGGCCACTGTGGCATTAAGAAACAATAAGGTGGGAAGGAAACTCACACAAAATTAACCCCATAACTAGCCTTATTTCAAAATGGCAGAGAGCTGGTGTAAGAACCATTATCCCTGCTCAGTCCCCATGGCAGGGACAGGCTGAGATGTGCCTCTTGCACATACTGGAGTTCAAAGAGTAATGTGCATCTACCTACAGGGATATGAGAAATAACATCCAGTGCTTTGCAGCTTGGATAAAGGGTCTCCATGACAAGAGACTGTAAGGAGACTAAAGTCAACCTGAAGTTACTTTTGACCCAACCCCTCTGTTCCTACACTTGAACTTGCTAAGCCAACCCATTGACATAACCCCTGCTCTACCATCCTAACAGTAGATCCCATCTTGAAACTACAGTTGCCAAGCAGAAATGGAGTTTGTTTCTTATCACCACTTAATTCTCCTCTTGCTGCTGCCAGTAAGCAGAGTTAGTGCCAGTGTGGACTGCAGCAACACCTAGTCCTTTAAATTCAAGATCACCATCAGTGATTCTGGATAGACGATGCTGATCTACTGCCAAGAAAATTCCTGCAGTCAAAATTGCTACCACAGCCTTTTCTTTCAGATACAAAACCCCAAAGGGCACATTGCGATCATTTTAATGGAGCTGGCAAGAGGAACACATCTGCTCCTCTCTCTTTATGCCTTTAGTCATGTTGTTCCCTTTTATCATCTCCCCTCAGGATTTGGATGTTTTATTTCACATTGCCTTGACAAGGCCTGAGATGCCTGACTTCCCACTGAAGATGAGCCTCACACAGAGCCTGGGCACCACTGGTAGTGGACTAGGACAGGATGGCCGAGGCCCACAAAGTAAAAAAGAGCAGGAACCCACAAAAGCAGATATCTTTGACAAGCCTTAATGAAGAAAATACAGTTTTCCTCAGCTGTGGTTGTCAGCAGGAACCAGGACTGTTTAACTTGGATGAGGCTGTGCTGAAACATATGATGTCTCCTCTTGCCAAGCACAAACGTCAGCTGCAAATGAGCTCCAAATGCTGCATCGAAGCCTGCACAAATGCGCCATCACTGGCAGTTATAATTTTAGGCAACTGCAAGGAATCGTAAGCCAAGGTGTGCTCCTTCTTTCTGAGCTGCTTTATTCCAAAATCCTGCAAATTCTAAACCCAAGCTGCAGTTTCCACAGTGAATGTCACAGGATACGCACAAACCAGACGATTTCTGGGGTTTTCCTAAGAAGAAGGCTAGAAGGCTTCTCTGAACCCTCCCCATCTTTGCTGTCTCCATCTTTCTGTGAAAAACTCAGAGGAAAGGAAGCAATAAAAGTCCTGCCCTTCAGCACAGTTGGGCAGTCATGAAAGAGGTTCCTCCAGCAGCCAGAGATGCCCAAATGCAACGCAACAGAAAGCACAATGATTAGTGGTCCAAATTGCGTGGGTTTTGTGAAATCTAAAGGTTATGAGACTGTAACCTAACCAGAAAAACTTGAGCACAATTCACTGGCGCTCTCTGCTCACCCAGGGCTACACCACTGCTGCAGGCCTCAGGACACACTGCTGCAATCCCTCTTCCCATGGACTTCAGCGGCTCTTGTGAGTGCAAGAGAAATGTCAGAAGCAGGAGCACAAGGCAGGTTTCCACTGTACAAAGGGGGTCCAAGCCCCACTGCTATCTGGTATCTTTGCACAGGCTCTGATTGATCTATTTGCTAATGACCAGAGAAACCTTCCTTGACAAAGGCCCTTTTTCTTCTTCTCCATGTTTCCTCCCTGCTTAAACCTGGAAAGGTACCATGGGACCCAGGTTTAAAAGTCCCGCAAAAGTCTCTTTAACAAAGTGCAAAGGACCTAATAGCCACAAAATACTTCCCCCAGACTCCAGCATCCATATAGCTGAAAACAGATGCCTTAAACAGCTCACTGTGCCAACCATGCTCCTCATCAACTGCTATGCCACCCAGCTCACACTCAGAAATTTGGGCGATGCTTCTGTTTTAATATCTGCCTTCATTTCGAATGGGGACTACCTGCACTGCAGCGATCAGCCCTTTAATCTGCAATTCCCTTGTGCCTTCTCATCACTTGCAATCAAGTCACTCTGTCCCTGTCTTATACTATTGTGCCATAGAGAAAAACTGCCACAGCTGCATCCCTGGGATCTTTTCTGCAAATAAGCTAATTAGCTGCAGTGGAGGGAGAAAAATATGTTCCAATGCTCGTTAGTTATTTAACAACACAAGTTGTGTTTTCCAATATTAATAACATGTTCTGGGTAAAGACCACTGCCAAAATGCCAGCCACAAATGGCACTGTTTGCTGTCTTCAGCTAGAAGTGCTTTATATTTCTAAAGAGCTGGTCATTAAGGTTCTGACCCAGCAGAGGAGCCAGATCAGAAACAGGGTGACCTGTGTAAGCACAGGCTCAGGTCCTCCTGAAATCGAGGAAACCAAAACACAAACTCAGCACACAGGGTGAAGCAGAGATGAGCACAGCCATAGGTGGAAGCCTGCCAAAGACCCAAGCCCCTTCTTCTTTGGATGGAGCCTATGGCACAATCTCAGGGACACCCATGGCATAAGGTCTAAGAAAGGGAGAAATCCATCAGACCAATGCACACTGACCTCCCCCTCCCTGGGAACATGGGAGCAAACCCATGTGTAGGGGTAAGACCATGAAGTGTCTCTTGTAGTAGTGATTAATTTCTTGGAAGCTGGAGAAGTCATTTGTGCACATTACACAAATGAAGGTTTAGAATAAATATGGTTCAATATAGCAGAGAAGCATCTTCTTTCAGGAAATAAAAGTTATATAGCAGATAGGTACCATATAATTTTATAAAATGCTTGTAAATCAGTAGATAATCTAGAAAATATTCTTGAAGTTCCCAGCTGTTTTGATCTTCTCAAGCTGATCTTCTCAAGCTTTTAGTAGGGAACATGGGGATGAAGAGCAGCATCACAGATGCAATGAAAGCATGATCAGTAGTGTTTGTGCTCTCTCTAGTGTATCTAGGCTGAAACCATACTGGCTTTCAATAATATGCTTGGACCTTTCTGCATTGTTCAAGGCCAGGCTGGATGGAGTCTTGGGTGACATGGTTTAGCATGAGGTGTCCCTGCCACCTGCAGGGGGTTGGAACTGCATGATCTTAAGGTCCTTTCCAACCGTAACTATTCTATGATTCTAAACATATCCCTTTCAGAGGATTTCTATGGCGTGACACAGAGCAACATTTCCACCATGTCATACAGTCAATGATTTCTACAGCATGACACTGCCAGAAAACATCTGTAAGCCATGGGTATTGCCTTCCCCATAGCTGCACTCCCAATGGAAAGGGAAACCTTCAAATTCATGACCTCCTACACAGGGAATGATGACTCTTATTTATTACTTTTAACGTGGGTAATGCATCCGTAGATCTTATTCGAAGTAATACAATTCATTTCACAGTTATTACTCCTCTTCCATAACACCTTGTGACAAAGAATCACACAGGTTCACATGACAGTACTTCTACGGACTTCAACATGCTTCTGCCTTCAGCTATAGCTATGTCCCTGCATTATGGCAAACAAAGCCCATACATCAAGTAACCCATGGCTAGTGCCGTACCCCAAGTGGTACATCATCACCTGAGCCTACAGAAAGCACTACCAAAACAATGCACTGGGGTTACTGGTTTTCTTACCCTAATTCTGGCCTAACTTCTTCCAGTAGGAATGCATACAATACGAAAAAGGACACATGAGCAGAGGAACAAAGAGGCTCCAGCCTTTACAGACTTCAACTTGATATCTGTCTGCTGGAGTCAGTAAGCAGGAATCAAAAGAATAAGTCTGGCTTTAATTCACAGCTGAATTATTTCTGTGTAAAGCTGTTCACAAGCAACTCCTACTTCAGAACGAAAGTCATCTACTTCCTTTTTAATTAAAATCAGCATGGGCTTTGGGTCTAGTTTTTTTCCACCCAGAGTCGACAGGGTGACTTGCATCAGAACAGCGACAAGGCAGGATTAAAATCAATTTAGTTATTTTGGTTTGAGACAGCAAATGCCTGAGAAGGCTGTAAAAAATGTATCATTTCCATACAGCGCACAGAATTTCTCTCTGAAAGGCTTAAAAAGCAGCCTAGCCAGAACGCAGATGTACTAGGGCTATAAGGCTTGGCCACAGGCAAGATGAACGACTTCCTTGCATTGACAGCAGACAAATGACATTTTACAAGCAGCAGCTTGGTGTCCTTTGAGCTAGGGATCCTTATTCTGTACCTGATTTTGTCAGCAGCCACTGTTACTGAAGGTGCTGCTCTTGGGTAGCCAGTATGTTGCAATGAACACATCAACATCACGCCAGTCCCAAAGATGTCCCAGAACACTCCCAGCATGCCAGATCAACCTGCAGACCAAGCCTACTTCACCTGATGTCTCAAGGACAGAAAACTACTGACTGGAGGGGAGCTGCTTTGCACTGAGCAGGTTTAACATGATCTTGCCTGCCCAACAGTCTTCTTTTTCTTCACATTTCATCATAGTTTCCGAAATAAGCATGTCTCTCCCCTGCTCCCTCCCAGCCAGATGATACAATCAGTTATCTCAGCAGCAAGGTCAGTTCAAAGAAAACACAAAGCTCTTCCAGCTGTTCCAGCCTGTTTCACCATTCAAACACATTCTGCTCAGCATGTGGGTGCAAAGCAGTGAATGGGGGGGGAAATGTCAGCTCCAGCAAAGATGAGATTTGCCACAGATTCAGTGGGAGCAAAACTATTCTCTATGCTCTTCCTTAACCAACTGCACGCACTCTGGACCTCAGCACACTTCTTATCCTGCAGCTAACCTATCCATGTCCCTCAGGTGATGCTTTATCTCATGTTTGGGTTCTGAGTACACTGGCCCACAGGTATTCAGGTCAGCCCAACCTTAGTCTTTCCTTGTTTTGCATCTGTTTAATTACAACAGTCACGCTGCTGTTGTAATTAATCTTAATTAATCACCACCACAGCTTGTGACATTCAACCATCAACAACTCACTCCCAAATCGCATGCAAGCTTTTGAATCCAATCTGGCTGTCCACCCACACTGCAGGTCTCAGAAAAACTGAATCCTTCAACTACTAATGCAGAAATAAACCAGTTTAGAGAAGATTTATGGCAGAAATTTCAAATAATACCATTCGTGCTCTGTTGTTTAGGCCTATTTTTCAAAAAGATGGAATAAAATGATTATTTGGGAATAAACCTACTGCAGCGTTATTTATGTACCAGTAACAGATACAACCAAGGAAAGCAAATACATCATCTCAATTTTCCAACATAAGACAGACTTTATATTGCTTTGTTGATCCTAAACCACAAATAAAATAAATAAAACAAACAAAACCAACTACTATAGGGCAAGAGACAAAAGCAACACAAAGATTTCCACTGCCCTATTATGAAAACCTGCTTGAAGAGCAATGTCCTGAATAACAGCGTACAATTCCACCTGGGGGCACAGAGACAGCTCCACAACCCAAGTGCTCCTGGCAGCAGGGAGATGCAGCTGAACACACACAAGTCTTAAGTGCTCCTCAGCAGAAGGCCATGATCGGCCTGTGGATGATGCCTATGAGACTCAGACGAGCAGGTCAGCTCTCAGCCACAAGCTAGCACTGTCAGCTGCTGAGCCATTAGTACCTAGCAGAAACCACCAACCCAGTGAAAACTGAAAAAGGCCTAAAGGCAACAACACAGTGTAGAAGGCCTGGCACGTGACAGCGTTACGGAAACAGGGACCGCACAGGATCATGCCTACAACATCTCCATTTATGCTTAAGTGAAGCAGTTAGACGGCATGACCCGCTGCCTGATGCGGCTGCAGAAGCACTTCACGGGAGGACCGCTGGGAAATCCTCCTCTGCAGCCATCAGAACCAGTGAGGAGTGAAATACTCTTAACAACTGCAAGAGGGACCGATGGGCTGTAAGGCAGGAGGGAGCCTCCTCGAGCCACTGAAACATTGAACAGACATTTTGTTCTAACAAATCACATTGCCTAAGCTCCCCTTGGTGCACAGGGTAGGCATAGGCAGGGTCAGCTCATTACTCACCGTGTAAAGCTCGTTGGTGACTTTCAGAAGTTCTTCATGCATCTGCAAGCCAATCTCCTTACTCTGGAAGGCAGAAAGAAGAAGAGTTGAGACTGTTATGCTCACAATATGCATTCCTGAAAGGAAAATACATTCTGGAGGGAAGAGTAAAATTGTATGACCTCCAAATACTCTGTGCATACGCATCCTCATCCTATCCCCAAGCTGCATTCACCAGAGCTGTCTGCACACACTGTGGACAGTACTGTCGCACATCCTTAGCTATGGCCAGCAGCAGAAGCATGTTGCCCTTAAGGCCCTGCACAGGTTAAATGCCAACAGCAGCAAACAGACACTCAGCCCTCACTCCGAACACTCCAGCATACCACAGCTCCATGTCACACTCTGGAGACAAACAGGAGGCACGGAAAGGGGGAATGGGATCCCTACAAATACCCAGTTCAAACTGAGGAAGAGGAAATGAGGTGACGGGTATTCTCCTAACTAGCTGATCAAAGGTACACTGAGGGTCTCCAGTGCTGCTGGAGTACTGATACAGGACACCATAGCACCAGCAGGAGGAAGAAAGTCTGGGATGCTGCTGAGCTGGTAGGACAGGGAAGCAGCGAATTGTTGCTCTCCTCTTTTCTTACAGCAAGTGACCAACCTGATTCCTGATGAAGGCAATACATCTTCCCAGCCCTTCCACCCCTGTGACCAAGCAGATCCTACTGGTCCCCAGCAAAGGCTTTCACACCCATCCCACAGAGAACAATACCCACAGCAACCCTTCTCATTCCTGTAGGGTTTTAATTTCCTCCTCTCAGCTGACAGCAGGTGGACTTTAGCAGCAAAACTGGCTTCTGGTGCTGCCCATCTTAAATACCTTCTGCTCCCCTGGAGATCTGCCCTCTGCCCCACCAAACACAAGACCTGACGTGTTTTGTGCTCTAGTGGAGTTAAAGCCATGCACCTTTTAAGTCTAGATATTATTTTAGAAAACAAACCAGCCCCAAAAGCATGAGAAATGCACCAGGGGCTGTATTTACACCACTTCAGAAACCCTAACATCCTTCTTGCTCCAGGAGCTGAAAAGACACGATCAACAGGGCTGCCAATCCACACCTGGGCTTGTTTATTTCGCCATTTCCAAACATTAAAGCCAAAATACAGATGGCCTCCTCTTCCAATCTACCTGTAACAGTAAGTTTAAAAGTAAACTGGTGTTTTGATTTCTTTGTATTTTCTATAAATCTTTAACAAAATGAAATGTGTGATTGCAAACATGAACACATACAGTACAGCAAATCCTCATGCTATTTCAGAATTGTTGCATTCTCATTTGAGGATGATGTTCGCCCACGGATCACTCAACCAGGGTTTCAGAGACCATCACACAATTTATTTATCCTGCAAACAAACAGGATGAATCTGGAACTACAGACCATATCACTTTGTCCTGCCACTGGCAGTATTTGCCTCCAGCCCACAGTCAAATCACTGCATGGATATAACACATAACACCCTCCCTCATTTTGTGCACTTGTTTCACATTAAGACTGGCAGAGGGCACAAAAGCTGTGCCTGCTCCACAGCCAGAAGTGTCTTACAGCTTGACTTTGCCTGTTCTTCAACAAAACCTGTATTACTGGATGTGGGTAAGTGGCTGTTGTGTTCTCCGCACTGAGCTGGCTGTGTTCAGGCGACATTAACTCCCCTGTGTAAATTAAATTACACAGTAAGCATTTGTGGGTACACATATCACTCAGATACACATTCACATGTCATACAGTATCATCTGTCAATCTACCTTGATTTAATAGATTCATTAATGACATCTGCTGCTGGAATTTCCAATCAACTGGCATTTCAGAATGGGGAGTATCATGGCTTTCTAGCCCAGGCATTTCAGGTTTTACTTTGACCACCCTTCCCATTTGTCCTCAGTGGCTCATTTTCACTATTCTGACCCCAGTGAACCAAAATTATCTCTCAACAAGGACATTTTATTACGAAATAACTACATCGCAGTTATATAATAAAGCTTCCAATTTCACAAGTGGAGTTCAGCAAGCTCAGGACAAAGCTCACACAGCATAAGAACTCTAAGCATCTTCCTCCCTCCACCCTCATCTGCTGAAATCCTATTATCAGTTTGTATTTTCACTTTTCTCGTCAGGCAGGATGAAGCAGATCCAGTCACTGACCTCCTACAGCATCAACACAGCATTTCACAGGAGAAGCCACAAGCTGGGGAGCTGCAGAACATTCAAGCTTGGCTGCAGATCAAGTCAACTCCTACTCAGAAAGCCAGCGGTTGGATGCTCCTGGAGATGTTCATGCACTGCTTTCCTGCCTGCCTTGTAATTACACCCCAGATCTTTCTGTGGAATCTTTTTGGCTAGGAAACATGTATTATAGCTTGAAGATGTGTTTAAACTAAGTATAGACACCCTTCTTCCCCCCGCCAAAAAATGAGTCAAAACAACAAGCAGTTTCTTTCAGATTTCCTCAAATAACTCCATTTTTGTGCATGCTGTCAGGGAAAACAACATCCCGTCAGCATCTTGGCTGGGTGGGCAAAGAAACCCATGGCACAGAGGTCTAACTAAAGCTAACTGGACAACATACAGACTTGAGAAGTTTCACCTTAGGTGATTAAAAGTTAGAACTGAATACAAAGAGGGGAGCAGGAATATGAAGAGTAAAAGCCCTCTGTGTTCAGGAAATATCCAATAATTATAGTTTATCTGCAAATTAACATCATGGTATTAGGAGAAGTCTCATCCTCAGAAGCACAACTGGCTTGCTAAGAAGCAACAGAGCTATTAAAGCATGCACCCCTTCCAGATACATCCAGAATCTGAGCTACTGAAGTCAGGGTCTACAAACAGGGGTTCTGGAGCCCACAGGCCCCAAGCCTGCAGGAGTTCAGCATCACACATAACCCTTCTGGCTGACCCTACTGTTAGGAGTCAGAGCATTCCCAAAGCAAAGGGAGGAGGAGAGACTTGCAGTAGGAGCACTGTCCCCAGGTTGGCTGCAGTTCTTCCCTCTGCCCCAGACTTCCTCTGTGGTAAAGGGGAAGTCCACAAAGGCGTAATTTCCAAACCTAATTTTAGACTCCTAAATAGAGCACCAAAACCAGCTCAGTTGTCAGCAGTGTGCCATCCCATCTGATGAGGGGGGACCACAGGTGGGTACTACATTTAAAGACCCATTTGCTTACATCCTGCATCCTGTTTCTGAAGACCAAAGCGGTCTCTGGCATCATGAAAAGTCTCCCAGCATCCAAGAGGGTGGTGTCCAGCCTCGGGATGCTGAAGCCTCTTCCAGACACAGGCAGGAATGAAGCTGAAGGACTCGCCTCTCCTCTGAGCTTGCTGCCTCCCCTTTTACAACAGAGAAATTACATTTGTGTGTTTACGGAAGACAACGCCAAAACATCATTCCAATTCCCTGGTACCATCTGCAAAACTCAGCTCCAATTTAGACGCTTGCTTTATGCCTTCCATTCCTACCGAAAAACAATGCTGCTTGCTGGGGTAGCAATGGCTTCAATTAGCTGGTTTATTAAAATTCCTGCAGCTGCAGACAAAGTAAGGGGAAGCAGCGACACAGACTACTGGCAAGGAAGAATGCCTATTTTAGACAAAGAAAACAACACCCTTCCAGACAGACACCACTTCTTCATTAAATCTCCATCCAGGACACTGCAGTATAGGGCATAATTAAATTCACTGTCACGGAATGTAACTAAATTTCACACTGGGGAATAATGCAGCATGGTTATTTCGGACATAGCAATGCTCTGTCTCAAATGTATAATTTCCTGTATTCCATACTTGGAAGAAGCAGCAAACTTCTTTCCTTCAGCCTTGGCAGGACAGGAAAGGGCAGAAAACACCAGCAGTGCTACCCTCACCCAGGGTTTGCCTCTGCCAGGAGGATGTGCTATGGGATTTCATGGTGGTGGAGACTCACTCCAACAACAGAGCAAGTCAGATCTCTGCACTGACATACCTTAGCATCTCCATTTATTGCCTGCCTATCAGCAACATTGACACACTTGCCTTGATAATCTCCTCCTGCACCAGGAACGTGACTCATGCTGGAAGCTCCAGGGAAATTTGCCCAGTTGAGTTTTCTTCTATTTTCCTCATTAGCAGGGCTTGCCTGTTTGCTGGAGAAGGCTGAGAGGCTGCCTGCTCATTCCAATTGCACAGGCTAAGCAGCAAGCCAGGGATGCTGGGACAGGGGATGCTGGGACAGAGCATGCTGGTCCTCTACACTGCCTGTGGAGCTCCTGACCCATCTTCAGGTCCCCACTGCAGCCATGACACCAGAAGAGACTGCAAGACGCTGCAGGCTGAGCCACCACCAAAACAAATCCACCCAGAGCTGCTCTGATCTGCATTCAGCCCCTCGGCCCTTCACAGCAGTCTGAGCTCAGAAAGCCTCCTCTGGCTTGGTCTGCCAGTCCCAGCACTCATGTGCGCTCTTCTGATGTAAAACAGCTCGGGCATCAACTATCATGCAACAAGAAACCATACCCACTAGAAGACGAGTGTCCTTCGTCACTGCCACCATAACCAGTCAGTGCAACAAGTAAACGATGTTATTAGCGGGCCTTTTAACAAAAATGTTAGGACATGTTTAATATTCCCATGGGCTCCTCCTTCACTGTGACAGATGCCAGAAGCACAGCCTCCAGCCCCGCTATTGCTAATGAAAGATGTCAGTCTTGGGTCTCTAAGCTCCAGCAAACTCCCACTATGGAAATTACCATATATATCTATCTATATCTATCAGATTAGAGGGTCACAGAAACAGGGCCAGGTGTCAGGAGAACCCCCAATCTACACTGCTATTCCTGCCCTCATCATCCACACTGATGAGATGCAGCTGAAGATCTCCGTTATAGCAGTAAGTTAAATACTGGATTCTGATGCATTGCCAGGATTGCACAGTTTGTTCAACTGATGGGGTAAAAATATAAGTGGAGGGTTGGATTATGTAACTGTGCAAAATTACACAGCTTCAGTGTGCAGGGCTTCAGCTGAACAAACCAAGTTCAGAGAGCATACCCTCATGAAGCCAGGTCACCAGAGACAGGAATTCCTACATTCCACATCTGGGAAGGGGAGAAAAGGAACGGGAAGAAAGAAAAATCACTGGATAGGAACAACAACATATTTTGTGACAAAAGAACTATCAGAGTCCAAATCCAGACTGGACTCACATTTTGTGAATGGTTCCTGCTTTAACAAATATCAATTACAAGCATCTTTATACTCTGCCTCGAGACCACCTTTGCATGAATCCCACAGCTCAGTACCTTTTCTCTGCAGGTCTTCAAAAGGAGGCAAGTTTCTACAGCTACAATTGGTATTCCTTTGGAAGCAATTCAGAAATACCTGAAAGGCCGACAGGAGAGCTGTGGATTGCTCAACTGACATCTACCATTGTACTTGAACACCAGTGATGCCAAGACTGCAGCTTCCCTGGGAGGACAACCACCAACCTCGAGGTACCACTGCAGCTCACCAACACCCTGCAAAGCTGTCCTGTCACTGAACACAGCCACAGCCAGAACCCCAGTGTACAAAACCAGACTTGCCAATGATTCAAGAAATGTAATCTAGTTTCTCCTTCATCTCTAATAATCAACTTCTACTTCTTGTAAGCCCTGCTGGTAAGTCCAGTGCAAGCTGCCCCTGACCCCAGGTGAGATGAGGTCGGACCTGGAGTTGTTCATTTAAATGCCTCCACCTCAAACACTACCATATCAGTCCCCACTGGCTCCTACTTTCCCCCTCTTTTGGGTTTGGGTAAGCCGTGGCACTCCTGAGTGATGCTCGGCTGAACAGCAGGGACCATACACTGCCGGTCAGAGGGAGGACAAAACACTTCAGTGGAGATGAACAAAACACAGCACTCCAATTTACTGCTGAATGACCTCAGTGCTGCAAAGCACATCCAGGGAGGCTGAGGGGAGAAGCAGCCCAGCACCCAGCATCTTCCCACCACACTGATCAATTGCTTCTTAGTTATGCACATCCTCGTACCGCTGATATTATGTCCCTGCTTTTTTGCTGAGACTGTTTACATTTACATAATAAACACACAAAACAAAAAGCCTTCCAGTTCCTCTGTGTACCCGCAGCATGTCACAACCCATTAATAAATTCTAGATGGGAGAAATTAAAAGTGACATCTCTAGAGAAAAATGTTACCCTAATTTACCATCAAAGAGCAATCTACAACAAAACTAAACAGCTGAACCACAACTTCAGATGCCTTTAACCCTTCTGGAGCTAGATTATTTGCCCAATGGTCCTCTACAGCAGCATCTCCCCAGGAGAAGTGCCACAGGCAATTCACTCATCATAGAATCATGGAATGCCCTGGGTTGGACGGGGCCTTAAAGCTCATTCTGTTCCAGTCCCTGCCATGAGCAGGGACACCTTTCACTACAGCAGCTTGCTCCAAGCCCCATCCAACCTGGCCTCGAACACTGCCAGGGATGGGGCAGCTGCACAATCGTACTCAAAAGCAGGACAAACAAAAAGCACATCTTAATTTACATCTCAAAAATGGGTTCAGGGTAAAGCACAAACGGGAAGTAGATTTTGAGACAGACTTAGAACTGACTTAACCAATATAGCCCAAACCTGTCCCATTTCTAGAGGCCAGAAGAACAGGAAAAGGGGTGATATCCCACATTAGATCAGGAAATCCAAATCTGACCTTGTGGTTTAACTTCGAGGTTAGATCTATAACCTACAGGAAACTGGTCATAAAAATATTGCATTAAATTTACTCTTCAGCCAGGCTAAAATTTCAAGATAAGCAGTGATTTAGGAGCCCTTCTCCTGTTTGGAGAGTAGGCAGCCCAGCAGGCTTACCCTGCTCACTAACCACAGCTCTGCAGCTACCCCTGCTGAAAACAAGCAATAAATATTAAGGAAAAACATAAAAGCCATGGAGCCAGGAGAAAGTTCTGTCTAGTCCAACACAGCAGCCCTAAGGATGGCCATCAGCAAATGCCCAAAAGTGGAAGAAAAGGTCCAGTGATGCCACCAAGTACATTCACCATGTGATGAGCTGCAGGGCCATGACTCCCAAACCCAAAGCTCTGCCAGGCAGCTGCTGCTGAGGAACACCCCTACACATCTGTCTGACTGCCTGAGGACTCAGGTTACACATCTGGCTTTCAAAAACATGGCATGAGGCAACAAACGTACCACTGCCCTCCTATTGTAAATATAATAAAATATATACAGTATTAATGATGCTAAAAAGCCTTTCCTTTTTACCTTCTCTTTCTGCCTGGTGCCTGCGGACCAACCTCGGCTTATGGAAGCAGGCATGACCAAGTCCTTGTTCCTACTCACTTCCTACAAACTGCTGTGAGTCTTCATGCTCTTACTACATTACACACTCTGCCCTCATTTACGGCTGAAGAGTTCTGGTCCACCTGACTGTGATTCCTGCAAGCCTGATGCTCATTTTTAATTTGCTTAGCATTAATAATTCTGTATCATCAGCAGACTTTGTCATCTTCCTATTCATCTTTTTTCCAAATAATTTATTAGGAACTCCACTGAAATTCTCCTTCCTTTTGTTTTCTGTCTTTTAACCAGTCATTAATCCAGAAAACCACCACTCCATATTCTTCAACAGCTTCTTCTCTTCAAGAACTTCAGCAAGAGACCTTTTCTGAAGCCTGTAAGAGGCTGAAGGGACCGTGCCAACAGATCACTGGCTCCTAGAAATACCTCCACTAGATTTCTGAGGTGTGACTCTTCAGAAAGCCACGCTGACTCCTCTCTTCTGCCTACAAGCCTGTCATCCTGCTCCTTACTAAAGCTTCACCCAACAAGCCTGCTCTTAAATTTATATTGCTGATCTGTTCTCTGGCACCAACAGCAGTTTAAGAATCAGGTCACACCTCACTACTAGCCACTATTTAATATAGTTGGATAAATATTACCTGGAAAGACTTATAAGCGACAGCTCCTTTTACAGATTTGCTCTGCAGCATTTACTGACAATTCAGTTGGATAAGGTTCCTCAGGTTGGTAACACCAGCACCTCCCCAAGAAAATCTCTAGTCTAAGCTTTCCCATAACAAGTACCAAACTAAAAGAAGCTAGCTGGCCTTTCGCTGTTACCTCACAGTGGCTTTTGCACCTCACCGTCTATTCCCCTTCACATCCTGCAGCAGGCTTCTTTCTTGTGATTTTGGAGAAGTTTCTGTTAGCTTTGTGTCTTTAGTAAATTGTCTCTCAGAATTTTACTTGGCCTGCCTTAATATGGTTTTACATTTTCACTGCCAAACTCCTCTCCAGTTTCCTCATTAAGATGTTACATGTACTTTGTAGAAAGCCCTATTACCTTTCTCTGCTTTTTAACAGTGCCCTTTTTGTACCTCTTTAGACTTTTGGGAGGGCACAGTTGTGTAGAATTCCACAATAAGCTTCTATTTTACACTAAAATGCAAGGATGGATCCTTACTGAGCAGAAGTCTCCATCGCTGCTTCGGTTACCTTTTTAAAGAGCCTGATGACATCCTCACTGATCTGTGACAGCCGAACGATGACATTGTTCATGAAGATGTCATTGAGGGTGGCATGATCTCTGCTCTCTCGCCGGGTCTGTGTCAGAACCAGGTACCAGCAGTTCACAGGGGAAAGGAGGTGCTGATCTTTCCTAGGGAATTGGGGAAAAAAATAAATCAAAAAGGTCAAGTGAACAAGTCAAAAAGGCACAATCTTCAAATGAATGCTGACAGCATACTCACATTGCCTTCCTTCACTGCATACACACCCTAGAACCCATTGTGTCCCCAAAGAAAAGCATGTGAGCTCCTTTGGGCTGCCTCCCGTCCCCAGAAACCGTACACTGTGGGCTCTCTACCACCCCAGAGCCATGCCCTTGTGGCAGACACCGCAGGATCATTGGAACAGGTCTGGGTGCTGGCCCAGAGCTGTTGCCCAGTCAGGAATGTGACCGGGTAGACAGCCCATGCTCAGACACACAGCCGCCTGCACACCAGCTGACACAGTGGCACCTCCTCTTCAGCGTAAAGAAGGTGCTTGAATATCTCTCTGCCAACACACAAGCTCCCAGGCGAAATACTACACACGAGGGTTTCAGTAAGGCCAAGGAATTCCCATTCTTTGCCCCAAGATGCTCTCTCCCACACCTTCACCCTTATTTACCAGCCTCCCACAGCTGGTGGTGGCAGGACAGAGACTTTCTGTGCAGGGGAGATGGATGCTCTAATGCTGACCCAGGCACAGCCCTTTGCTTCACTCAACACACATATATAACAAGATTACAGACTGGTTTGTGTTGGAAGGAACCTTAAAGCTCATCTAGTCCTAACTCTGCTGCCACGGGCAAAGACACCTTCCACTAGACCAGGCTGCTCAAAGCCCCATCCAACTTGGCCTTGAACACTGCTAGGGATGGAGTATATATGGATCTTCATATATAATCTGCCCTACAGCTTGTTTTTTCTGCCCTAACTCAACTTTTGGAAGCACCCAGTGCACTCTCTGGCCTACAGCTCCATACCTATGCTTTAAAAAGGTCAGTCAGCAATATTACGGTAATACAGTGCAGATACTCCAGGCAACAGCTCTGAGGGACCTGAACACGTCAGCCCAAGACAACAGGAGAGCTGGTCCCCTACACCAGCTGGGCAGGGATCCCTGCTTCAGTTTCCAGGAACCTCTCCCAGAATTCCTTTCAGTGTTTACCACAGTGAAGTCTGGTGGCACTTGAGCACACATACCTGATCTGACCCCAACTAAACCCTTCCCAAACTGGGTGCTGGAAGATGGTACAGGAGCGGAAACACCCCTGGCAACCCCTTCATAGAACAGAATAGAGTAGAATAGAATCAACTAGGCTGGAAAAGACCTTTAAGATCTTCAATGCTTTTCAAAGGATTGCTTCTTTTTTCCATTTTGCAGTATTAATACAGCTGTCACTTTCTTTTCAGGAGAGGCTCGCTTGCCACACAATCTGTTACACTGCATTTAGTCCACTAAACAGTGCTGGAGAAAATGTTTTGCATCCAACGTTACATCATGAAGTGTCTGTGCACAACATGAATACATTCATGGTTGCTGAATATTTACGATGCTCTTAATCCAACTCATGCTGCAGACAACAGAGATTGCTGTGAGCAGCAGCAGGCGTCAGGGCGGGCGACCTGAAGAGCCCCCAGGAGCCAGGCAACATCCTCAGAGCAAGCTCATCTGCACCCAGCTCCACTTGGTGAGACCCTGCAGAGGGGCATCCCGAGACCCTGACTCACCTGGAAGCCAAGGGGGGTCAGAAAACCTCTCGAGGGAAATTTCAGCAAACATTTCACACTTGATTAGAGCTTAACTCATTCTGACATGTTCCATCTCAACACTGAGAGAAACCTGCACTGCTCTCCATGCGCTGCGTTTAGTCCTGAAGGCAAACTAATCAAAACTGAATCAAAATCTCCATAAATGATACAACTGAAACAAAACATTTCACATCATCCAACTGACACACTTTGAGATAAATCCTCTAAATGAGGCAGCCAAGTGGTACATTCCCAATGTTTCACCTACACCATTTTCTCTGGTTAAACCAACACTTTCCTACAAGATGCAGTGTTTCCAGAGATTTGGCCCCTTCCTGGTAGAGACCTCCCGTGCCGCCATCCCTACATGCCAATAGCCATGCCCAATGGATGTACTCCAGCCCCAGAGGCTTCTCCCTCTCCAGCACCTAATGACACGTGCAAGCTGCCTGGGAGCACCCACTGCTTCTACCACTTGGGACACAGGTCTGTTGCACACCTGGGTTCAGCAGCCTGTGTGCACCGACAGCGCTGGCAATGTGGTTGTGATGGAGATGGATCTCAGATCCCCTGTGTCCTTCCCAAGAAGTCCTGCAACCCAAAAGCTGGCCCATGCTCGCTACAGCTACAATGTGCAGCCAAAGGCTTCACACACATACTCCTCCTCAACCAAGATGTTCTCACCCATGTTACTGGGGCTGGTGCAGCCCACTTCACTGCTGAAGAGTGGAGAGGAACTCCAGCAAATCTCTGTGTGCTCATATAGACAAAACAACCACATATAAAGCATGAATGAGTCTGCCAGCCTTCTGGAACCCCCATGAACAGCCCAGCAGCAGCACTGCAGCAATTACTGCTATTAAGGGCTGGGCCACAGCCTGCTGCACATGGCTACCCAGGGACAAAGGAAGAGCTGAAGGTACTGTATTTCTTAAGAGTGCCAAAAGCCTCATCAGAAAAATGACGTTCATGAGCAAGCTGGGGAAGCAGCGCACATGAATCTGACAAAGGGAAGGTAGAATGCAGTCCAGAAGGAAAATAAACTAAGGAAGTCAACACAGAATGAGACTGTGAGGACTCAGCAGAAGTGAGCACTGAAATCAAGCTGACTCTATTAGCACTATCAATACTATCACAAACCACCAGCACTTGTGCCCAGGTAAAGGTCACTTGTAGATACAGCACAACTGCATCCTCCCAGTACTGCAGGTACAATAAGCAACAGCAGGGCTGTAATAGTGCTCTCAGCTGATGGGAGAGGCACACACACACACAGCCTGAGCCTTCACGGGCTCTGCCTCTGAAAAACCCATACTGGGCAATTCTTCCCCCAGGACAGTTATCCCTGATGCCACGGTACAGCAGCTCCAGCCCAGCACCACACAACTGACAGGCAACAGTCAGATGCAAAAACAGACAGCATTGGAATGGCAATTCCTTTTCGTCAGACACTCTGTAAGACAACAGCAAAGCTTTGCTCACTAGAGAGACCAAGTAAACAGATTAAATGGGATTTAGTAATATGGAATAAATAGGATTTAGTAATGTAACAGCAGAAATAGCTGCTCTTGCAGCGGAACCAGGAAGAAACAAACCCACAAGGGGTTAGAGAAGGAAAAAGACTGTGAAGAGCCAGGAGCTAGCAAGGCTAAGTGCATCAGACCGGCAAACCCTTCCATCTTCTGAGAAAGGAGCTAAACAGTGGCTGTAGTCTTTGCCATTGAATTGAATGACACTAGTTTCATCTTGAGCGAAGGGCATAAACCCAGTTGAGAGATTATTTCATGGACACTGCAGTCAGAAGGCGGCTGAGACAAAGAGGTAAAGGTGGGGGAGCTTGAGCTGACATGCAGGGACCAGCTCCTGCACCAGCAACAGGACAGCAGCATTCACAGGAACCTTGAGGTCAAGCCACCAGTCATCCCACCTAACAGCACAAGCTATGTATGTACCCTCACCACACAACACAGCCACCTCCAGACTTTGATTCTGCCTCCAGTTTGGGGTTGGTTTTTTGGATCTTTTTTGTTCCTGCCATTCTCGAGTGTGTGGTTCAACTGAAAAGAGGCTGCTTTTGAACACTTGCACATATTCACACATTTTCATCAACAGTTCGAGTTTCACACAATTCCAGCATCCAGTTCAAAGCTGTGTTTCAAAACATTTCCACTGTGGATGTGCCTTGCTTCAACACTGCACGGGTGTGTGCACAGAAAACATACATACTTCATTTTTACACACTGAAATAAATCAGATTTCCAGAAACTGCTTCCAAGTCTGAGCCTGTGAACACGTCTGTGCAATGTGAAGCACTCTAAGGAGTAGACTACATAGAGAAACCAGGGTTTATAAAATGGGCCTACCATTATCTGCACCATCAAATCAGTGGCTGAATTCAATACTCTTCAAAAAAAAATATCAAGGGGCTTGACTCCTTCCTAGTCCTTCATTTTTATTGCATTGTACTTATTGTATTATACTCAAAGAAGTGCACAGTAGGTCTAATTCAGGCAGCAAAGGTCAGCAATGCTGTGCTGAAAGTCTTGGGAAAAGGCATTTCTAGTTCCTTTTGTGAACCCTGCACAGTGAAAAGACAGACAAGGTCACCAATGGTATTTATCTTACTGCACTTCCAGACTGTGCAGGTACAAGCAAGCATCCATCTAACACTCGAGGCAGTCCTGGTATCACTGTGCCCCTGGCACAGCCTGCTTACTTGAACTGGTGCTCTCTGGAGCTGCGTATCTTGGAGGAGAACCGCTCAGCCAGCTTCTCCAGGCTCCTGGAGTACTCCAGCTCAATCTCGGCCTTTCTGCGGAAGAACTCCTGCAGGTCCTGCAGCAGTTGCAGGCGCGACTCCGACTGCTGCTCCAGGCATTTGAACTGCTCCACCAGCTGAGTTCGGATTTCTGTACAGACACAAGAGAGGAGGAGAAGAAAATGCAATGTCAACAACAAGCACCGGAGGGTTGTCTTTCCTGTCTCAGAGCGATCACCCAAGCTCTGCAAGCCTCAGGTTTAATTCAAGGCTTGATAAAGCCAACAGATTTCATTCCAAGCGAGAGCTGAAAAATGTCATTCACCAGTCTCATATTCAAACCTTGTTCTTTGCCAAAATAAACTGCTCTGTAAGTACACAGAGACCAACCCTCAGAGCTTTTCAACTGCCTCTTCAAAACTAGAAAATGATACTTCAATTTATCTAGTACTATCTGAAGTCCTGTATTCTTTGCAGATAAATATATCCTGTCTTGATAAATGAACATTTGAATACCTACCAAATGGCTGACAATGACCTGAAGGAAGTTGGCACTGTAAATGCCAACAGACAACAAGAGCAGAAACAAGACAGGAAAGAACACTATTTTGGTGGCACCAAAGCTTACTACTTCAACTAGCATCACCCCCCAGCTCAGACAGCATGCAGGCCCCAGGTCACAGTTTTCCCTCTATCACCTTATGAGCTTACAGCAGCACACTAACAGTTAACCCCAAACCCAGTGCACCACCAAATAAGACAAAGCACATATTCCTGCATGCATGGTGGCGTGCAATACGACCTGTGGTTATTAGAGAAGTTGCACATCAGGGCTCACTGAATAGGGCAGCCCCAAGCTCTCTTTCCCAGAACATCTCAGGTTCGATGACCAGCCAAGAAAGAGCAAGGACACAAGAGGAAGGAGGATGCCAGGCATTTGCAGGTGCTTCTTTAGTTCAAAGGCTTCTCCATACAGCTCACGGTTTGACCGTACAGAATAGCAGGCTCCAGGCTCCTGGAACGCTGGGCACTGTCGGCCCATGGGCATGTCCTGCAAGAGGAGCACAGCGCCCTCGCCTGCCTCCCACACTGCGAGGGTTGCTTGGGCACCAACAAGGATTACCAAGAGCGGACCACAAACATGAACTGTCATGGTCTGTGTGATAGCAGGACTCAGCCTGTACCAAGAAGAAAGTCCTAAAGTTGCTAGAGCTCTTTGGCAAGAGGGCTGCACCTCACTCTTGGTTCCTTCTGCAAACTCAACATAGTGAGATGACAAATAGTAACTTACCCACAAGAGCCACAACAAACTAGAAGTATCTGTACTGCCTGAGCACATGTGCCTGAAATCGTTGCACTGTAACTGGGAAGCTCAATGACCTAACCAAGACAATACAGTGGTGTCATTCCAATGACTGAAATAACCTTCAGTATGCATATACATATGTATTATGCACACTAGGCAGACTAGCCCTGCCAGCATCAAGTTGTCCCACAACTTTACAAGCTCCTATCCAGACAGTCATTTCTCCATATTGGATGCTGAATTAATAAATTATTAAGTAATGATGATGCAAAGCACTGACTGAAATCACAAAAGATTTATGGGCAATTTCAAGCTCTTTAAATTTGTGAGATCCCACGTGGAGGAGGTTAAAATTGCATTACAAGAACGTGGCAGTCTGGTATTCTTCAACATTTCTTCATATAACAACTTGCATGCAAGACAGAGCCACTCGCAGCCTGACAAAGTGAACTCCGAGGAGCTGCAGGAACAAGGGCACCTGCAGCAATCTCATTACGGGGTAATTTAACAATGGCAGTAATGGGACCAGAGGTTGCAGGCTGCGTGAAGGTCACCTAAAAACCAAAAGTTCCTTGGAAATAACAAATGCTGAAATCTCTTAAGTTAATCAGTCACTTTATGTGGGATCCTCCATGGGCACTGCTTTTACAGCACTTCACGTTCTTGATACTTCATGAAAGGATAGCACAATTGTTCGTAAAGATGCATCTGCAGCTCATAGACAGTCTTGGCAAGAGACACGACACACTGCACTGAGCCACCAGCAAAGCCATTTTCCATTCCTTAATATGCCTGAAGAACTGTGAGACCATCCCTGTGGTGATGATTGGTGTCAGAGTGTCTTGGTCTTTACTCTTGCATCAAAATAAGTGGTATCCTATCCCTGGGGTACCCAGTACCATGCCAAAACAGAGATGCACACCTCACACCCACAGACAATGCTGCTTCTCCATCTCCTGTTGTTCACATTTGTGCTCATATGCAGAAAACAGATCCACTCCCCTTGGCACTTTCTCTGGAGCGAGAGGAAGGATGCTTTAATGCCACACAGCAACACTTAGCCTGGGTTTCCTACAGAGATGCTATAGGAATGCTGGGAGGAGATGAGCGGACCTCCAGAAAGCAGTCCTCAATCACCACACCTGAAAGCTGGTCCAGCCCAGCTATGGCTTTACAGAGAGATCACGTGTACGCAGCACTGCAGCTTCAGTTCCATGGGGGAAGACTGCTCTTGAGGGACTGTGTGTGCACAGGAGCGGCGATGCCTTACGAGATCAACAGGAGACGGCCACCTACGCAGCCACGGCTTGTGACGGCTCCCTCGCTTTCCATCCGAGCAGAGCCCAGGTGCGGGAGCAGCTGGTGCTGAGCTCGGCTTCCCGAGATACAGCATGCATGCCACCTTACAGGGCTGCTCCATATGCACCCCTTCTGAAGGCACATTTCCCTTATACAGCTGCTGCAGTTAGTGATGGTGGTCAGCAGGGCTCAGGATAGAAAAGAGAAACCGCCTTTGAATTGAGCCTCAGAAACCCACTGCTGCGTTCCTACTGGATACAAAGGTACCGGTTTCATAACAAAACCTTTCTAAAACATTCACATTCCCCTGCCAACAAGTTTTCTTCCCACACAAGGTCAGTGGAAATTTCATTACATCCCATATGGATTTTACATTCCTACTCCTGCTCGTGCCAACACAGGACTTGCTTTACAGAACTCTGCTTTCCTGAGCAAGTCCGATATAGATTTTTATTTAAAGCCACAGAGATTTCATCTTTAGCACACTCTTTTCATAGTGGATTACAACCTGAAGTGGTCTCCAGAACGGCTCTTAATTACCCTGACAATGCACAGAAATACAAGGAATTATCTGTAATGCTTATCCAATCTTTTCCATTTCCTATCTACTCCCATTTTTTTTCTGAATCTGAGCAACTGCTGCTTATCTGATCTTTATATCTGCACGAAGACTTCTCCTTGGCTCTTACAGGGTCATACAAGGCAATTCAGACAGCAGCAGCACAGAGACTCACTGAGGCTCTTGTAGCTTTCACCACCCCCTGCTCCAAATAACAGGAATGTGCAGTTTGTGCCCATCAGACCCACAGCCTCCACCACAAGCTCAGTGAGGGTCACCACACCAGTGAGCAGGCAGGACCCAGCTCTCTCTCCTTCCTCATCCCATGTGCGCTGGCCCACCACAAAGTCCTGGCACCAAGAAGGACTCAGCAGCGGCACATCAGACCCACCACCAGGCAAGGATGCTTTTGGGTATCCCAACATCAGCAAAGCACGTTTTGACCTTTGCCAACAGAGCTCCTTTGTTTTCTGCACTCCTGCCATGTGTTGCTTTCCTACTTTCAAGTTTCCTTGCAGAAGTTCTGCCATGCCCACACCACCTAAGCATGCAAAGGGCAGTCTCTCCAGACATGGGGAACCTGCTAGCCATGACACTAAAGTCACTGAGCTACGAGCAGTCGCATGAACAAATGGAGGCAGCCACCGACTCCAGGAGTATTTGCCGCATGTTAAATGGAAAAGGTTTGCAGTAGAAAACAAAATTGAGGGCTGCTGGCACCAGTAATGCAAAGACAGAAGCACTAACACAGGAAACGACAATCTTCAGTGCTCTGGAGGTCTCTGAGTCAGCCACTCACAAACACGGCCCCCAACAGTGCCTGCATTGTCGCTCCCCTGCTTCCACCATTACTTTGCTGCTGCCCTTAAGAGGCACCCTCCATTCAATTAAAATGAACTTGCTCCTAAGTGGCCTTTTCAGATAATCATGAAAAAGGAAAAGCAGGCAGGCAGAAAAGCCTTTTTCCACCTTTCACGCCTGCTGCCTAGGGAACGGCAGGAGCACTCAGAGGGCATGCATTTTCTCCTGCCTGCACAGAGGAGCTGGAGACCAGCCCCACTGACACAGCAGCCACCATTATGCTGTTTGATCCCAACACCCTCCATCCTCCCACTCTAACCTGGCCTCCCGCTCATGCAGTGGAGACTGGAAAAGTGGATCCCCAGCAAACCAAACGCCTCAGGTCTTTTACTAACATCCAGGGTGATATCCTGATGGGTGCCAGCCAACAATCCAGACCAAAACCCACACCAGCTTTACCAGCACTATTTGCAAGCAGTTTTCTGGCCAGTAGCATCAACATGAGCTGCATCAGCCCTGTCATTATGGGGGGATTGACAGGCTTTAATTACAATCTTCAACTGAGTGCCAATTACGTCTTCCATGGTTTCCTTTCCTTCCATGGAAAGGAAAGTAACCTTTCAGTGCCTGACCCCAAAACCTTCAAACTCTTGAAGTCAGAGCTAGAAAGCAGAGGACACTCACAGGAAGAGATGCTTCTGGAACCAGAGGGAGGGGAATCACCTCCAGGCACTGAACTGATGTTCACCATGGAAACTGGCTTTTAGAAATGAACGGATGAGACAAGCCCAAAGCACAGGCAGTTGGGTACAGGAAAGTTCATGTTTTCTTGGGCCACAATGAAGTCTACAAGGAAAGAGCTAAAGTGTTAAAACTCTGATGGGTGCCCACCATTACTTGAGGATTAACCCCTTCATTCCTGCTCTTTGGCTGCAGGCATCTGTGGGTCAGCCTAACCTCTCCAATTGCATGCTCCCACACAACGGTTACTATGAAATTGCAGCAATAGAACTGCTCCTACTCACAGTTGAAGAAACATGTACAGAACTGGAATTCACACAATAGGGGCAGGTCCTTATTTTCAATGAATAAAAATAAACTGGCAAAATAAAAGGAAACAGGATACCTCAGAGAGCATCACTAACAAGTTACTCTGTGAAAGCTAAAGGTTTTGCACAGAAATGACCCAAACTGGCTCAGCCGCTTTCTTGGTTCAGCAAGTACATATGGGGGTTTTTAATATCCCATGTTCAGAGCCATCCTTGCTAGATTCAACTTAAGCTTCTTTCCATGAAGAGCAAACCTCCCCAGGAAAGCTCTCCAACTCTGGCTTCTGCACAGCACCATAAGGATGTGAACAGGAATGCTGCAGATGCGCACAAGGAAAACAGCCACCTTGTAATCTGTGTTTCCAGACTTGGAATTTATAGGAACTTTTGGCAGAAACCAATAAACAGAAAACTACCAAACTGCTTTAGGAAGAACTGAAAGGATTTGCCAGAAAGCAGAACATTAAGTATAATTGCATAGCTGGTCACGTTTCCAACAGTAGTTTGTCCAAAGTGCTCCCATGATTTACGTCACAATATAGGAAATCACAAACAGCACCAAGGGAGAAGAGTGTGAGCCATTCTGCAAACAAGGATGCTAAAAAACCTTGAGTCTCCTTGAACCCTGGTGGCCAGCTGGCTTCCAAGATTTGCTGCTTTCTTCCTCCCAGTTTGTTTGGTTCTCATTATAAGACAGGAGTTTCCAGTGTGAGCAGTCTTGTTTGAAATGCAGAATCAGAGGTTGCAAATGCAAGAAATATGATTTCCTCAGCTATTCTGGAACACAACAGTGGGGATGTTGGAAAAAACAAAATTCCTTGGCAAACCAAGGACAGCAGCAACGCTCAAAACAGGCTGTGGGAGCGCTAATCCAGCTGGGAGAGGGAACATCTGTAATCAGAAAATCTGGGGATTTGGCTTTGGTAAATATTTTCAAGTCGACTGGCCCGTATCACAGCCAATGGCTGCTCATTAAACCACACGGAATGTCAGCAGCAATCAGACATCCCAAGGAGACTTGTTCCAGCCCCGGGGCCTGGCAGGGTGGGATGACAGCCACCACTGCCTCCAGGACCATGTTTAACATGGCCCAGCACGAAGCCCCAACATCAATACAGACTGCCAAGATCCCAAATGAGACACAAGCCCCTCATCAGCCAAAGCACCCCAAGAATGCTCACATCCCTCTGAAAGGCAGAGAAAGGAGTGTGACAGGGAATCAGAAAGAAAGCAAGTGTGACCACCATAGCACAGGCTGAGCTGGGATAAACCCACTGCAACCAGCCCCACTGTCAGCAGCCAAGTGGTACATGAGTGTTAGAGACAGCATAGAGATGAGAAAGACATTTCACATCCAGCCTTCAGCAGGACTGTAAACGAATGGCAACGTTAACAAAATGCACAACACAAAACCCCACCCAGAAACTTGACAGAGCTATTCAAAAGCCAGCTCAGGCCAACACCCTGAACATAACACAGTGATGCTTATGGCCAGCAGCTGGGTAGGACGGCTGGGCAGCCAGTCACCGATAGCTCTGTGAGCCTATGGTGGGCAAGGGGCTTAGGGGTGGCATGTTTTGACATTATGGTCACTACAACTCAACTACAACACTGAGCCTGGATGAAATTTTGTGTGCGCAGTTTGCAGCAGAACAATGTGCTTCTGCAGCAAAAAGCTACAGAGGAAGCAATCCCACGTGGGATTACAAAACCCACGTGGGTTTTGTAACATTAGGCACTGCTCCTCCTCCAACACAAAAGACTTACCCAGGTATCATTTTCTATCAGGCATCAGCCTCTGCGGCATCAGCACATGAAGGCAGTGCTTGATGTCAACAGAGTAGACTGTTGTACAAAGCACCAGAAAGATCTCCATGGAAAGATGTTTCTTGGTTGCTTTCTTAATGTAAGACACTTCTCCAGCCCCAGACATCCGCAGCTCTCTGCACCAGTGGAACACAGCAACGCTGTGGCCAGGCGCACATGCCCACCAGCTGCACTGATCTCTGTTCCTCAGCACTCAGGGGTGTTGCAGCAGAACAATGAGCACCCCAGGCTTACAGCACACAGCTCATCACCAACACCTCACACAGGGTCCTGAGATGAGCTGATTCCCAGGGGCACTTACATTGAACCCCAGGAAACACAGACCTTCAGAAATGCTGGAGTTCGTATGACCACCACCACAGCAAGAGCAACTCTAGTACCTCGAGGGAGCTCTGCCTTTGGGTTGGAAACTGGTACTCATCAGTGTGCTGGTGACAGAGTAAAGCAAAGGCAATTCCCCAAATCTCTTCAAGACTTCAGAAGTGTTGCTGGGGTTGATGTTAACATCTTGGCCAGCAGATCAGGGTAAGTCTCATTTTTAACTTTCCTAGGCTGTTCACTTCATCTGTTTCTCCAGGGAGGACACGGCTGGCAGGCATGCATAGAGCCCGAGAACAATTGCACACATCCAAATAGCATGCCTCTGACAACACTGATGATGCAGTGTTTTACAAAGAACAGAACTATTTGGGACAAACTGTGGCCAACTTGAGTGCTCACATTAGAATCAATATGCTTATGTGAAGAGGTCAAGATGAAGACAACACGCTTAGCTTCAGTTCATTACTAACATGCCACTGCTTCAGCTGGTCCCACCCTCAGCTTTGCTGAAGGATGTTTTCCATATGGTCTCATTTCTTACATATAACAAGCTCTAGATGAATGCCACTAGATCAATGCAACCTCTACCAATGCTATTCAGTATCATTATTCACTTATTCCTTGTGTTTTCATACAGTTCACATTCTCTTGGGCAGCAGAATCTCTGAATTTCAACAAATACCATGTTGAAATCCTAGCCTCAGTTGAGACTGCGGCAAAACTCCCACCAGTTTCAATGGAGCTAGGATTTCATCCTTTGGCAGTAAATGGAACAAGTGAGACAACCTTGTTTTCCAGCAGTTATTTTGCAAGCCTCCCCTTCTTCCAGTAACCCCTGGCTCCAATACTTCTTACTTCAGTGCTGATAGGAGCCATGCTCCTTAACTGGCATCAACCACAGTGGAAATCAGCATCAGCCAAAGCACATTGCTGATCCATGGTGTACTGCTACTCTAGAAATTACTTTCTTCATAAACAGTAAAGCACCTTAAAAATCAAATTGAGTTTGAGTGAAACAACCGCAAGCAGAAGGTTCAATGGTCCACAGCTACGTTTACTTTGTCCCATCTTAGGTCAAAGTGCCACATGAGATGAACAGTGGCACATTTTGCTGCTGCACCTTCAACACAACACTCACAGCCCACCACCACAGCCTCTTAACAACTCACACAGTTACTCCGGTAGCAGAAACTAAAGTTGGGTCTCAGCAGAGTCCATTGCCAGAACAGGCAAGACTGTACATGGGAGCCAGGATCAGCCCCTGGACTTATAAAGTTCACATATGGGCAACGCATGGGAAAATCAGGACAGCCTTATTAAATACACCAAATTCTACATGGGCGAAAATCAATGAGAAACAGGCAGTGGAAAAATACACTTAGTTAAGAGGTGCACAGCCTGAACTGCAAGGCACAAGACCACAGGAGCCAAGCGTGCTCCAGCACACAGGAAAGCCTGAAGCTTTGGGGATGCAGGGATGCTCCAGCCAGCAGAGCCATCAGCTGGGAGCCCCACACACCTCAGCCCCACCAGCTGCATCCCGCAGCCAGACTCCCTGCAAGCCAGCACCCTCCTTCTCAAGGAGATGCTGGTTTTGGCACGCTGCCCCTTCTACAGCCCCCAGGGCCAGGTTCCAGCTGCCCAGACAAAAGCAGGGGTTTCTCTAGCAACGGCTGGCTGGGATGAATGCTTCCAGGGACCTCCTCCTCCGGCAGCACTGCATGCTCCCATAAGCCAGTAGAGCAGGATCAAGCCCTGCTGTCATCCGGCTCCAGCCCAGGGTCATCTACCACCCCTGCCTGGGGATGCTGAATTACCTGTCCAGAACGGTGTTGTCGGCTGATCCTCCAAACGGGCAGCCTGGGACAGCCACTGCTCCAACATATGTTTCACCCCACTGATTTGTGACAAGTGAGAAAATATGTTTGGCAACAAAAGCCATTATTTTTCTCACAACTGGGATTAGACCCAATAGTTTATTGCAAATATAGCATGGTAAGTTGGATCCAATTCTTCTGCAAACATGGAATGCACTAAGGCCAGGCATCCAGTTTCTATTACTTCCCTCTGCAGCCTATTCATGTGCTGTCTTCACTAAAAGCTGAGCCCTCTTCACCACAGAATTACCTCTTATGTATTTTCTAGTGCTTTGTCATCCTGTTTTTCAACAGTATGCACCATTTCCCTTGGGAGAAACACACTCCTAATGCACCACTAGCCTGGATTCACGGTTAGAACACCAGACAGGCTCTTGCATCAATCAAAGCCACTTGTCCCAGGCCAGAACACCCCATGGCGTGGTGCTTGGGGGCCTGCACTCAAACTCCATGGTCTGCTACGTGTGTTTGAAGATAGGCTGGGCACAACCCTGAAATCCCACGGGGCACAACATGCCCATGGGACACTCCTGCTCCCCAGCACCATCCTTCTCATCCGCCTGTCTCACCCCACTCCACGGCCAGCTCCACCAATGTGGTTCAGCAGCAGAGGGAATCAAGGGATGGTGCCACCACAGGAACATCCATCTTGTGATGGCTGAATCCAGGGCAAGGCTTCAGCAGATTCCAACAGCAACTTCATCTTAAGCAGCCAAGGAGGGACAAGGATCACAGGCTGGAGCACCTCGAACACAGAGCTGCCAGCCATGCTTCTTCCTGCCACACAGAGCACTAGCCTGCCAGCCTGAGCGTCCCCTCATGGCGATAAATACATAAAACTTCAGGGGAGGCACAGAGCAAACAGCAAAGAAAACAAAGCAAGAAAACAGTTCAAAGCAAGCTAACAAGCCTCCCTCCTTCTCTTACACGTCACTATTAACAACCCTGTCTAGGAAAAGACAAGAGATTTAGCTCTTAGTACAACAAAGAGTGAGACAAGCCTTTTATCCAAAACTAGAAGTTTTAGAATTAGAAGAGAAGAAAACAGTTCCCAAGTCTGAAAACAATCCATGTGGCATTCACATTTCCCACACAGTTTTTTTCATGTGTCTAATCCCCAGCCCCAGGGGGATTAAAGCCAGCCTGCTCCCGGGCACGGCACCGAACCAGAGGCATTTCCACCCAACAGCTCTGGTTTTGCATTTGGTGCCCTCACACCGTTACTCGCTGGGCTGCAAGGTAACCTCTGGTTTCATAACTACTACAAAGGGAAGTGAAAGCATCAGAAATTAGATCTTCTCCCTCCTGAGAAAGCCCCTTCTCTGGAGGGAACACAATGGGCTTGGAGGCAGCATCCCCCAGGAGGAGACACAGGATTATGGAAGCCCCATGTAGCAGCTCAGGGAAAATACCACCTTTGTTTTGCTGTGAATCAAGCTGGTCTCTGGACCTGCCCAAGCCCCTGCTTGCTCACTATCACTCCTGGCAAGCGGCACAGTCCAGTCCTAGGTTTTCCTGCAAGCCTGGGCCAAGCATCCTGGTGCACCACGGGCTCTCCACTATGCCTGCAGGAAGAGAGTGACCAAGCCGTGAAGAAAAATTCCTCTTCTGTGGGGACATTTGCATAAACAGTTTTACACAAGCCACCCTTTCCTTCAGATTAACTCCAACCAAAGCATGATAGAAATGAACCGACTGTGCTGGTACCCTTGAGAGCAGGGCATGGATATACCAGAGGGTTGGTGCCCAAAGTCATGTCGGTGCCATGTTCTAGCCCCTAAACACCTACCGTCTCATCCCAACAGCTTCCCAAGTGGCCATGCCATCACCACATGGGGAAGACAAGAGAAACCCTCACAGCATCTCATCCCAGCAGCACAGCAGCCAGGCAGGAGGTTACAGCCTGCTCCTGCTGACTTTAGCAGCAACACAATGGGAACACGCTAACACTGCTCACAGCTGATTTTTCTTCCTCCTGCTCCCTCCAACAGATTTGGTTTCTGACAAGAATCCCCTGAAACCCACAGAAAGTGAACAAGTAACTAACTGGGTTCAGTTTCTGCTTGGCCCTGTTCCCTGAGTACAGCAGCCCTGGCCAAGACAGGCACACACAGACCATAGGATGAACATGTGCAGTAGAGTGCATGTCTAGTGCTTTACTGTCCTTCATTAGGCTTCTATTAACATTTTAATACTGTGGTCAACCCATCGTATCAGCGGCTACAAGAATGATCCCTGCATGCATCCCCTCTGAGAGGCGAAGTGGAGTGTGGGTAAAAATGGGTTTATACAGTGCCTTTCCAACCATCTTCAGGGAGCGTAAATCCCATCTACTGCACTGCATTCCCGAAACAGTGTCCTGGTGCTATCCCAGCAGACCAGGAATCTCCTGACCCCAGGGAACTCAGCCAAATGCACAAAATCCGAGGCAAGGGCAGCAAATTGGTTGGACTTGATGGATTTAATGGTCTTTTCCAACCTAGCTGATGCTTTGATTCTGTGCTTCTAAGCGTTACCCTCTTCATGAAATCTGATGGCTCTCGCATCCCAATATGAACAAGCTTTACAGCTCCATAAGTTACCAAAGGTCAGAAGGATTCAGCGAGGTGTTCCTGCCTTCTCTGATAGAGAAGCCAGTGCCTTTTTACAGGGACAACACACAGCAGCTTTCCACAAAGTAACACAAGCCGAAGGGTCCAGCGTTGTGGCAGCCCAACAAGAAATGTCACCCATGGAAAAAGACCTGCCAGGCAAGTTATCCTCTTCTTCCCTTGGGAGGCCCAAGAGCCTGCAGGAGCCAGATCAAGAACCTGGGGAGACCAGAGCAGATACCAGCACAGTGCTCTGAGAAACATTAAGAGCTGAAGGAAGCACCAGACACTGCTTGCGGCCACCTCACTCCCCACTCCTCCTCTCCAGGCCACTAGGACTCCTGGTAGAAAGCAACCATGTGGTTAGAGGACAGACAGGGAGGTGGATGCCAGAGCAGAAGAGTTTGTCCCACCTTCTCTCCTCCACCAGCACAACATACAATCCCTCTGCAGGGACAACTCAAGCCATGTAACACAACATATAGCTACTCCAGGCCTTAACACAGCATGTAAATGGGACTTAACAGAGACAAAACCTTCCATGGAGGTGCACTGAACCCCAAAGGGTCAGGCCACCTGATCCTGAGACTTATGGCAATGGCACATTTCAAAGTGGCTCTCCCAGCTTGTAGCATCAGTGTGGTTGCTCTGCTCTGTTAAGCAGCCTCTCCATGCTCCGCATCAAATATGAGAGAAACTCTACTCCCTCATCCCTTTCTTCTTTTTAATGAAGCACAGACAGTCACCTTATAGCATCCAGCCCTTCTCAGGCAGCCACTGCATCAAGAGCAAGAGGTTGGCCACATTTAAGAAAATACTGGTAATTTCCCCTTCCCCCCCATCTTTCCCATTGATATTCAAAATGCAAATGAAAGAGTAATAGAATTTAAAAAACAAAGCAACCAAATAATTGTTTTGCTTTTACACTTGCAGAACATACGTTAGCAAAGCATTCTTCATGAGAAAAGCAGCTGGAGAACAAACCTGATCTTCCGATACTCTGGTTAGAGCTAACGCACCGATTTCCATTTTGCTGCTCACCAGCACTTCAGAGAGGACTTCTCACACCATCCCACAAGAAGCAATACACCAGATTCCACTTATCTTTCTAGATCATAAAGTATCTTCCCAGATGACAAACAAGCCTAATACCACAAAATGATGAAAGGCAAAATGCAACTGCTAAGACAGCACAGGCTCCCACGGCAGGAGACTCTGCATGCACAAGGTTTGCCTTACTCAGGCACCTGCTGCTGTGCAGGACCTGCAATTAAAATCATCAATGGCTTTTGAATCAGTTGGCAGTGCTGTGAACAAAAGGAAATAAAAGCATGACACAGATGCAATGATGACTTTCCTCCAACTGAAATTTCATGGCATCAACCTTTGCCCTAAGAAACTTCTCAATCCAAGTTAGTCCTGGTTTAAGCAGAGACCATGCTTAAAAAAGCACTAAATCTGTCTTAAGACTTATTTCCCAAACACAACAGCACCCCACCACTAGCAGCAGCAAGACTGATGCTTCTTTTCAGGCCCATCTGAAATGCACTGGAGATGCTCAGTCCATGTTTACCAGGGAGGATCATCCGCAGATGAGCCTCTGAGTAGCCCCTCATCTTACACAGAGAGCAAGGGAAGATGAGGGCAGCTTCTTGATGCCTGAGAACAAAGATCAAAGCTGAGGTGGCAACAATGAAGCTTTGAAATAATTAAAAATAAGCTGGGCAAGCACTTAGGAACAAGGTGCTGAAGCCCTGCTGCTAAGAGCCACCGCAACAGAGGATCTCACACATTGCTCTTCTGTCACTCCCTTTCCCTCTCTTTCTAACCCATCCACATGATGGTGGCTGCTTCAGCTGGCGAGGTGGTGGCATTTGTCATAAGCTTTTGCAATCCTACAGAAGTCACTGTCAGTGTATTCCCTGTTAAAAACTGACTCTGGATGCAGATGGAAATGGCCAGCCTGGCTCACGAAGGGACACTGCTAGCAGCAGGGAATACCTGCTTTGGGTGAAGCAAAGCACCCAGTTTTCTTCCATTTGCACTCAGGATCACCACACTCAGACAACTCTGCCCTGCTAGAACAGCCTGTGCTTCTTGGACAGGAAAGGAAAGAAAACCAAAAACCAAACCAACAGAAAACCCAAACAGTGTTTATTCTTAACTTCAGCTGAGCCTCACAACCAAAACTTTCCACTGATAAAGACTGACAACAAATATAATGGTGTGTTGTAACTATGTTAACTTTACAAACAGAAATAGAACTTCAAACCACTCATGCACCAGATGGAAAGCGTAAGCCTGGCGTCCAAGACAGCATGGACCAGACACCAACAGGCATTTATGCCATCAACCACAGCTTCCCTGCTCTTTGGGAACACCAACCACAGCAGAGAGTGGCTGCCCCCTTCAGGGCTCGGAGCATGAAACAAGGTGCTGTCAAGGGATGACATGGTCCTTCCCTTCCAAGGCCAAGGAGAAGGCAAACCTGCTTCCAAGAGAAAGCCCCACTCAGAGGAGGAAAGGTCACCATGTTATGGAAGCAGGCTGGAAAGCAGGAAGGGTGCCAGGAGCAGTACTGCTCACAGTACCCAACTGCTGCGCATTATCACAGACAAAACACTCTTTTGGTATTGCCTGCTCACTATAAAACTTAGCAGAGGGGAATTATTTCTTTCAAAAGAAATTAAAAAGCTGAACTCCAGAGCCAAAATATCTTTTCCTAATGCGAGAAACGAATTCAAGTGTGGACAAAAAAAGACAGATAAAACCATAAGCAAAACTGGTCTTCAAGCAAATGTATTGCAATTTTTTCCATGGGGGGGGGTAGCTGCCCTCACACAATCTAAATGCCAATCCCTAATGAATTCAATGCGCTGATGACTGCACTGTCTGTAAAGCACTTGGCAAGATGTTCAGCATTATTACAGAAGAGGAAAAATGAAGCAGAATTTGGTCATTTAATACCCTATCTTCCAATAACTGAAGAAACATCCCTGCCTTATTGAGATAACTACAGACACTTCCATCAGAGGCAGAACTATGACTCAGGAAGGACTACCACAAAGAATGGCCAAATTCACATGTCTGAATCCCAATTTCCCGTTGGGAATGTTTGGGGGTTAGATTTGTTCTGAGACAGGATCCTGAGTTTCTGCTAGTCCCCCAAAAAAAGAGCAAGCTACATATATGTGAATTTCCAGCTTGGAAAGCAGACCACAAAGCAGCATCCCAATACCAACCACCTTCAGCTTCCACCCGTCAGTAACACTGATGGACAAAACTTCTGCTTCCTGGGCCAGTCTTCAAAGAGCAGTTTTCAGCAGCTGAGCAGTTGAAATCTGTATGGTAACATGAGTTTAACTTCACCAAAAGGGCTCCTCTTCAATTTCAGTTTCTAACAGGCTTTGGCCAAAGATTCTGTGAACAGCAGGGAAAAGCCAACCATGTAATATCTTAAAAAAATGGTTAGAACACTGACATGAATTATACAAGTAGAAAAAATCTCTTGGTTTTCAGAGTGAATTCTTTTTGGAGAGTAATTTTCTTTCTTCCTTAATAAAAATTGCCATGTCAGCCAGAAATTACTCAGGATTTTGCAACAAAATTCTGGCACAGAAACTACATCTCAAAACCAGACTGTAACACAGGAAGCAGGAGAGAGTCAGTGTGTATGCATGTATGAGTGTGAACATAGAATCATAGAATAGTTAGGGTCGGAAAGGACCTTAAGATCATCCAGTTCCAATCCCCCTGCCATGGGCAGGGACACCTCACACTAAACCATGTCACCCA